>APFE031733859.1:0-23066 GCA_000404065.3 Pinus taeda
TTGTCTTTAATGATATATTGTGCAAAAGAAAGAAGACTTGGATGCAGCAAAATAACAAATTATTTAGTAAATGGAGTATTTTCTTGAACACCTGTCCCATAAATAGTAGAGAGATAAAAGCTTTTGTTATGGATAAGTTCCACAAGCCTACTTGGGATAAGGAGCTAGGGAGAAAGAAAAAATACTATATTGAATTGTTTAATCCCACTCATAATCATCAACAAAAGACGTACATAGATGCCAATATTTCTTGGAAAGCCAAAATTCTTATTGTTCAGTTAAGAACTAATTCTCATCAATTCCCTTGTGAAACATGGCACTGGAAAATGCCAAAAGAAGTGTGGGAGGAAAGAATATGTATTTTTTTGTTCCTCCGAAAAAGTGGAAACATAAAAACAGTTCATTTTAGAATGTGAGGCCTTCAAAGACAACAGAGAAAGTTATGCAAATATTCTGGCAGCTAGTTCTTTGGATAATCTATTTAGCTAATGGAAGTTGGTAGTGTTTATTGTGAGACTTCGCAGAAAAAGGGTTGAATACATCAACCAGATGAAAAGCAATCTGTCCCATAGGCTATCTTTAGGGTCGTGGACATCAAAATAATTGTGTTTATTTCTTGTAACAAAACCTATTTAGATAAGATAAAGTGAGGATGTATATATATAATTTAAAATAAATTTATAATTAATTTTTATGATTTTTTTAAAATTTAACAACATGAAATGTATCTTAATTTAAATATTTTGATATTTATCATATATTAATGGCGTAATCTAACTTATAAGCCAAATGACCCTTTTCACCACAATTTTTTTTGGTTATTTTTAATCAAAATTCCAAAGAGATTTTTAAAAACTTGAGATTAAGTTGTTTATTTTGTAGAATTCTAGTGCCCTAAAGGTTTTTTAGGGCGCTAAATCCATTTATGCATTCAAAAATGCATTTTGAATAACAAACAATCACATTCTTTCTTGGACTTGTTTTACCCACTGAAAAAGTCTATTTCCTATACTAATGTCTATAATATTTGTTAAGTTATATAACTATCATAATTAAAATAACTTACTATAATATTCAATAAAATTAAAAAATGTTAAATCAACTATTTCCTGAATACATAATTCCACCGATTTTGTCGAAATTATATATGAAGTAAATGACATGACACATGTATTAAACAATGGGTAGTGAGAAAATTTGTTGGCTTTATCTAATGAGGCAGAGGAATTGCTTGGACGGTCAAAAGTTGTCGGAATTCGGCCAAAAAATATTCAAAAAATCTCAACAGTCTTTGAGTTATGTTTTTTATGGTGGAAATGGATTCAACACCATCAAAAACCTTTAGGACACCCAAAATTTTGAAGTTTGACAGTTGTGCATTGGATTTACAAAAATTTATGTTGTATTTTATCAAAATTTCCATGATTTTCAGGGAAATTTTACAAACTACAACAACTTTATTAGGCAAATTTGCGCTTAAATTACAACCTTGTGGAACGAGAGATGTTTTATAAACTAATTTGCCCAACAAACACAGCCTTGTGAAATGAGAGCTGCTTTATTTTCAATTATTGTCTAGAATTTGAGTGTAGTCTAAAAAAGTCTACAAATTAGCTTTGAACATAATGGATATTCCTACATGATTATGGTAAAATTATGTGGAAATTTTAGTTATAACTATCAAATTTCAAGATTTTGGATGCACATGGGTTTTTAATGGTGTTGAATCCATTTCCACCATAAAAAAAATTCAAACACTCCAATATTCTAATATTTTGATATTTTCTTTAAAAAAATCCAAACTAAAATGTGTAGAAAAGAAAGTTGTTTTATTTTGAAATTCAGATCACCGTACCCAATGGGCTAGAACAATTTCAGCAAATGACATGACACATGTATTAATCAATGGCAAGTGTGAGAATTTGTTGAACAAATTTTCGTGTCAAATACGCCATGTGGAATGAGAGCTGCTTTCTTTTCATATTCTGTCTAAACTTTGTAGAAAAGAAGGCTGTTTTATTTTGAAATTCAGATCACCGTACTCGATGGCACATAATTCCACGCTGATCGTCTAATGAGAGTCAACATCATACAGTTTTCGAGGAAGGTCCGTCCCGAAATATCCAGAAATCCAACGGATAGCAGTTTCCTCCTGGTCTCCCTGCTGTCCGTTGGATTCTGAGATATTCGATAAGGATGCCCCTCACATAACCAGGAAAGAGGGGTAAGAGCCATAGATAGCCATACTCCTCCAACATCTACTTTCGTTACAATTACTGAGAATTACTTCCCTGCTCTGAAAGTTTATATTATCCTCTTTTCTCTTTCTGTTTCTATTCTCCAACTCGCAATGGCTGGGTACCCGCCACCTGCATCCTCTTTCCTGCAAATCCACCATCAAATTGAACTGCAAAGTCAAACTTCTCCTCCTAATCCTCATCTTCATACATCTCTCCCCTCCACGGCTGGTGATCTCGGCAACAACAGTTATGGCTACTATCACGTTTTCATAAGCCATCGTGGTCCAGACGTTAAAAAAACGTTCGCCAGCCATCTTTACCGTCGCTTCCTTTTACATGGATACAGAGTCTTTTTGGACCAGCAAGAATTGCAAGAGGGAGACCGTATAACTTCTCAAATAGAAAGCGCCATTAGAACTGCGTCAGTCCATGTGGCTATCTTCTCTCCCGGATATGCTGAATCGAACTGGTGTTTGAATGAGCTCCTCGGCATGTTGGACTCTGGCTCGACCATTATTCCAGTGTTCTACCATGTGAAGCCTGCTCAGCTTCGGTGGACACTGGGCGATGGAGTGTATGCTGAAGCCCTAAAACGGCTCGCAACGAAGAAAACTTATGATTCTCTAAGCCGAAAACAGAAGCCACGGTACGATCCCGCCACTATAGAAAGGTGGAGAAATGCTCTTTATCGCGCTTCTGAAATAAGTGGTTTCGAGCTGGAGGCGTGCAATGGGTGAGAACTCTATATACCCTCTTGTTACTGTATTATTTTATGAGAGCTCTCGCTCTCTCTCGCTGTATTTGGTTCGCTCACTGGTTAAAAATTTGAATAACTAGGGATGACGGGGAGCTGGTCGACAAAGTCGTTGAGCGTGTGTTAAAATTGGTAAAAAAACAACGCTTCAATGTTGCTGAATATCCAATGGATTTGGATAAAAAGGTCAAAGAGCTCGAAAGCATAGTCGTATCGCAGAGCCAACAAAGTGGAAAACCTCGCGTCGTGGCGATAGTGGGTTTCGGTGGCATCGGCAAAACAACGCTGGCTGAAGAATTTTTCAATAAGAGGAGTTCAAATTACCAAAAATCTTACTTTTTATCCGATGTCAGAGAAAATGCTGCAAGAAGCTCTCTACGTTCCCTGCAAAAAAAAATTCTTCTGGGATTGACTCAATTGGATCTTCGAATAGAGAGCGTTGGTGAAGGCATAGAGGTACTCAAAGAACAACTCTCATCTTTTCATGCTTTAATAATTTTAGATGATGTAGATAATGTGAATCAGTTGGAGGCACTTTTGCCAATTCAAAATGTTCTGCACTCCGATAGTTTAATCTTGATTACATCTCGGGACAGAGATGTTTTGAGAAGGTCAGGAATCGAGGATTCATCAATTTACAATTTAACTGGCCTTAATACACAACATTCCACAGATCTCTTTTGCTTGCATGCCTTCAGACAACCCCACGCACTTCAAGGGTTTGAATATCTGGTTGAAAAGTTTGTAGAAGCCTGCGATGGTTTGCCTCTGTCTTTGAAAATGTTTGGTGCACTTCTTTATGGAAAAAATGACAAATCTTATTGGCAATACCAATTAGATAAGCTTCAAGTTCCTACTGAAATACAACAAAGACTTAAAATAAGTTATGACTCTTTGAATAGAGAGGAACAACAGATATTCTTAGACATTGCCTGCTTTTTCATAGGAGAAGACAGGGATATGGCCATAAGAATATGGGATGGTTCAGGTTGGAACGGCTTGTGGGGATTTCAAAGCATACAGAACAAATGTCTAGTGGAATTGACCAGTGAAAAAAGGATAAAGATGCATGATCACCTACGGGATATGGGCAGAGATATTGCAGAGTCTTTATTGCCACGTCGTCTTTGGCGTCCAACAGAGTACATTGACTTGTTGCAGCGATCATGTGTAAGTTCTCACACATTCAAGTCTTTAAACAAATAAAGATTATTTCATCAACATCTGTGTACAGTTTCCAGAATTCATTATTGTTTTTCATGAATTTACAGGTAATAAACGAAATGCGTGGAATGGTTCCAAAAACGGATTGTGTTGACAGTGATGAAGACATTTACACATATTCCAGCTCAGAAATGTCATGGTACCAGAGAAGTCAAGAGCTGTTGGGGAACTTTGTCATGAAGCTTCGCAATAGACTGCACAATCCACGATCTCGTGTTACTGGTACAAGGGGGTTTGAACTTCTTGTTACTGAAGGTGATCACTTGAAACGCATTTTGAAGCGGGCGCACTCTCCAAATTTTGTATGGCTCCGCTGGTACGAATGTCCTTGTTCATTCCTTCCTTCCTGGATGCCCATGAAGAATTTAAGGGTTTTACATGTACGAGGGGGCAATTTGAAAACGTTGTGGCAAGAGGAATCGCAGGTAAATTAGGTTTTGTTACACTAGAGTAATTGGCTAGTGATTTCCATTATTAAAAGGTTTCCAACGAATTTCAAATGGTGTGTCTTTGTCTGAATATGTTTATACAAGGAAGAGTATGTTTGCCGATTCCCGAATATTTCTTAATTCGGTGGACATTGGTGAGGTCGTCAATTTGACCATGTTTTAGGATTCTGAAATTTGACCATGTTTTAGGATCCTGAAATATTCTAAAAATAAGATATCTGTTTAGTTAGGTATCTTAGAATTGAAACATATACACATTTTGCAGGCACCATTACAGTTGCGCGAGTTACAGTTATTTACTCCGCTTTCGAATATTCCAAAGTCTATAGGGCAGCTGAAGCATCTGGAGCGGATTAGCCTGAATTATAATGTAGGTGTTAATCTCAAGGAACTGCCAGACGAATTTTGTAATCTGCAGTCGTTGAAGACATTGGTGTTCAAAAAGTGCTCAAAAATGAAGTCGCTGCCAGAATCCTTTGGTAATTTAATAAGCCTTCAACACATCGATCTCTCTGAGTGGTCAGAAATGAAGTCACTCCCAGAATCCTTTGGCAATTTAAGTAATCTCCAACATATCGATCTGTCTGCATGCCACAACTTGGAAAGGCTTCCAAATTCTTTCGGGAAGTTGATTGGGCTTAAATATCTTAATTTGATGGATTGCTCTGCTTTGACAATATCAAGCGAAGCATTTGGAAACATAAGCACGATTGAGTACATAAGTCTTTCCTTTTGTGAGAAAATTGAAGTATTGCCTCCGCAAGTTGTAAAGCAAAGGTCCCTAGAAAAATTATATTTGTGGGGCACAAACCTGAAAGAATTGCCAAGTGCAATTGTAGACATGAGGTATCTGGAAGTTCTATGGTTAGGAAGCCCCTTTCTGCAAACCCTGCCGGCTTCGCTGGGCGACTTGAGCGAGCTGAAGAAGTTGGAGCTCGGGCATTGCAAGAATTTGAGATATTTGCCGGCTTCAGTTGCACTGTTGACGCAGTTGACCGACTTCAGAGTATTTGATTGTCCGTTACGCAAGCTGCCTTTTAGAAATGTTACAGGAGGAACAGCATCATCAGGAACAGTGAGTAATTTGGACTCTTCCACTGACAACTGCATGGCCCGCCTCCAATACTTGTTACTGTCAAACACAGAAGTATCAGAGCTATCATTTGCAGAAGGTGTTTGCCCCAACCTTCAACGTCTCCAGGTCTACTGTTGCGATCATCTGGTAGAGGTCGGAACATTGCCAAACACGCTGCAAGAATTGGAAATAACTCGTTGCTATAATTTAAGGAAGATAGAAGGGCTTTGTAGGCTTGCAAAGCTTCAGAGGTTAGACATTAGCTGGTGCAAAGAAATAGAGCTGCCGCCAAGTATTGAAACGTTGGTATCTTTGGAAGCGTTGCGGGCATCTCGATGTGTAAAACTGAAAAAATTAAGGAACTTAGCGCAGCTAACAAAGCTTCGACTACTTGATGTTTGCCAATGTTGTGAGATAGAAGAGCTAGAGGGTGTTGAGCATTGCATATCGTTGGAGAGGCTTAATGCGGTTGGATGTCCCAAACTGCAATGGGGTGGAGCATTAGAACAGCTACAACGACAACTGAAGGATCTTAAGATATGAGAACTTACTAAATTCATCAGGGGGAAGGTAAGATGAAATCAATAATCAATTCTTATCAATTGTCAATATATGAATATCGATATTGAGTTCTGGTCAATTGTAAATTAAGAATTATATATTTGTTTCTTTGGAAGGGCCATACTTAATATTGGATGAAAGCATGAATTAGATACTATCACCAAATTATGTAACCTGTTGGTAATTAAACTCAGACACCTCATTAGAATATACTTGTTTATTTATCAATTGAATTTGTTATGCAAACATAGAACAAAGCCACTTAAATGAAAAATATATGGAGCACATAGAACAAAGCCACTTAAATGAAAAATATATGGAGCACTTCATAGCATTAAATTAATGGATTTTTAATTGCGTATTTAAATCAGTAATGTAGAAAAGTTCTCTATGATTCAATTTCTAATAAGTAGATTATTCGCTTTCTGGTAGAGGTAAGTTGTAAGAATTAAATGAGTATTTTTTAAACTGTTTCTGACTAACTAGATTATTTACTGTGTTCTTAATATTTACTATTTAGTCATAGGTTATCATGCACCCTTCTACCTTAAAGGCGTTACCTGAGAGCCAAGGGTTGTGGATTGTGTACATCCAACCGTTTTTCCTTTTCAAAGAGAAAGGGCAAAGTCAGTGGAACTGAAAATATGCGTCGAGATCCATTATATTGAATGAATGTATTTTAAAGTCTTTTAATTAATAAAGTTGTTTAACGCCTATAGTATATAGAGTTGTTAATAAGTAGTCAAAACTTATTTGTAGAGATCCATACGCACCCATTAAATGAATGTATTTTTAATATTTTAATTGAAAAAGCAATGCTGTCAAACTGAGGCTACATTTTGGATCATGATTTTTTCACTAGAATCTGGTGAATTTGTTTTACGAATTCTTTTTAGTGTTTAAATTGCTAATTTTTTTAATAGTAAAAATAAATTCAGTATCATCAAGATTATCTTAAAATCATCCCAGGATTTCTACTATTTTATGATGAAATTGTGATCGGTTTAAACTAGGCTATAAAGTAAATTAAAATATATTTAGTGTTTGTAAAGTTGGCTGCTAATTATTAAAAAAATATTTGTAGAGACAATACAGTTATATGAATTAAATGATTGATAAATACTAATAAAAATCAACATTTATTATAAAAAGCATTAAACATTTATTTTTCATTATACATATCAAGTTGTTAAATTATAAAAATTAATTAAACTATATTTTTATTTAAAATTGTCTATTTTGAAACATGGTTTTCATAATTTACAATTTTAATTTTATTATCAATAATTATTAAGTAAATGGTGGAGATTGAACTTCCACAAAATATTTTAGAATATCCATAGTAATATATAGAAAATTTATCTTCAAAATAGTCAGACTCTGCAATTTTTTTATTTATTTAATTAATTAAAAAATGTCCTATAAACTGAAGTTATATAAAGTAAATTATGATTTTTTGGGTATGATTTCATAAATTTCCATATTTTCTTTTTTTTGTAAGCTGGGGTGGGACTCTCCGATTTACATGTCCATTATGTACCCCTCTACGGGGGAGGGGTAGCCCAAGATTTGAACCCAAGACTTCCGGTTCGGTGAGACTTCATTTCCACGGCCCTTGCCGCTTGAGCTACCCCATGTGGACATAAATTTCCATATTTTCAAAATAAAACTAAAAAATATAATAATTCTCACCAAAAATTGTTCACAAAAACATCTGAAACACGATGAATGCTTTCCACTGTTATAAGGCTCAACAGCTTCTCCAACGAGGGGCTTGCCCGAGGGCCATATTTCTGTGAAAGATCTTGCATTTGTCTTGACTTTGTAGCTCCTCGACTCCAGTATCGCAGATTAATTATCTCCTGTGTCAAATGCTTGTCTACACCTAGTCAGCATAGAAAGGAATGACACATGGGAGTTAGTGAGCCTTCTGGAAAGAAAACATGTTATTGGAGTGAAGTGGGTCTATAACACCAAAAACAACATTGAGGGAAAGATTGAAAGGCACAAAGCAAGGCTAGTTGTCAAAGGATATAAGTAGCAGCATGGAAGAGATTACGTGGAGACGTTTGCGCCCGTTGCACAGATGGAAATAGTGCATGCAGTTGTGGCGATTGCCGCACAGTATAAATGGACAGTGTATCAGATGGACGTAAAGTCAACGTTCTTGAATGGAGTGCTGAAAGAGGAAGTGTATGTCATGCAACTGCCTGATTATGAGATTGAAGGCCAAGAAGACAAAGTATATTGGTTAAAGAAAACTCTTTATGTGTTGAAGCAAGCACCGTGCGCATGGTACAGCGGGATATATATGTACTTGTTGGACAATGATTTCGAAAAATGTGACGATGAGCCTACTCTCTACATCAAAGAGAGCGAAAGTAAGATTTTCATTGTCATCTTATATGTAGATGATTTAATCTTTACAGACAGTGATGATTTCCTCATCGCTGATTTTAAACAAGTCATGAAGAGTGAGTTTGCAATCACTGACTTGGGATTGCTAAGATATTTTTTTGGCATAGAAGTGAAGCAAACTGAAAATGGCATTTTTATCTCTCAAGCAAAGTATGTTGCAGAAATTTTGGAGAGGTTTAAAATGCAGAACAGTGACTCCGCACCAACTCCAACTGTCATAGGGTTGAAGTTGAGCAAAGAAGATTGCAGCAGCAATGTCAATCCGACATTATACAAAAGCATGATAGGCAGCCTAATGTATTTGACCGCCACTAGGCCAAATATAATGTATGCTATAAGTTTGGTGTCAAGGTTCATGGAGACACCCAAGGAGACACATTGGCAAGCAACGAAAATGATTTTGAGGTATGTCAATGGGACAAAACAATATGGCGTTTGTACACAACAACCAGTGATTTCAAGCTGGTTGGTTACGCTGACAGTGATTGGGCAGACAATGTCGATGACAGAAAGAGCATGTCAGGATATGTTTTTCATTTGGGTTCCGGAGCCATTTCATGGGCCTCCAAGAAGCAGTCAATAGTGTCACTGTCAACAGCAGAAGTTGAATATGTCGCAGCAACAGCAGCAGCGTGTCAGGTAGTTTGGATGAGAAGGATGTTGAATGATCTTTGTCATGACCAAGAGGGCGTGACAACTATTTTCCAGCGATAACACTTCAGCAATTGCATTGTCAAAGAATTTTGTCTTCCACAAAAGGACCAAGCATATTGATGATAAATATCATTTTATTAGAAAGTTGATTAACAATGATGAAATTGTGTTGCAGCACTATAGGTCACAGGAACAATTTGCTAATATTTTCACAAAGCCATTGGCAGGTGAAAGTTTTGATTATCTCAGAAACTGTTTGGGAATTGTCAATGGCAGCACTTGTGATTAAGGGGAAGTGTTGGAAATAATAGTTCCAACCACCATAATAAATAGCTTGACAGCAGCCATACCTGTCAGACATATTTTTGCAAGTTGCATCTTTGCTTGAAGATAGGAGGACTGAAGTCAGACGCGAACCATTCAGAAACTCATCAAAAGCATTTAAAAAAGTTATGTACTTTGGTAAACAGATATGGGCAAGAATTCATTCAGCAACCTTTGCCCACACTCCAGAAACACCTGCGTGATTCTGAACACACTCAACAACAACATCACATTAATTATTTTGCTCTGTCATAAATTAAATGTAAAATTGTATGTTGAGTTAAATATGAATGTAAAATTCATTTTGACAGTAGAGTAGAGAGGTTAGAGAGTAAGAGGTAAGAAAAAGAGCACAATTCTCTGTGGAGAAAATGGTGGAGCAATTTTTGGTAGAGAGGTTAGAGAGTAAGAGGTAAGAAAAAGAGCACAATTCTCTGTGGAGAAAATGGTGGAGCAATTTTTGGTGGGCGCCTGAAAACCACAGTTACTCCTGCGCGTTATTGCGTGTAAGTTTAAATCGCTGTAACTTTTATTTTACTTGGTGAATGAGTGGTAGTGTCATGTAAATGTATTTTCATGTTTAAGAAATGAATAGTAATTTTTAGTGTGTTGCTCCAAACCTATTTTGTTATTTTCGCTGTGAGTATTCATTAAGTCTCTGAATTAGTTCCGCAGTGCAAGAAATCCAACTTTGAAAAATAGTTTTGCGGTGCGAAGGTAGCTACGCCAAATCAGGTTGGCAGTGCGTGAACCTAGTTCTAATTTCGCGGTAGATGAACCTAATTTCGCGAAAGTAGCTTCACTAGAGCCATAACTCTCTGCCTCTCCCCTCCGCCAAAACAAAAATTAAATTTCCCAAATATTTTTAACAATTTGTCAAGAGGCCACAATCTAAAGTATCACATGTGAAATTATCATCTTTCTCATCAATCTTGGCTCTTGCATTCACAACAAGAGTCACAAACTCCCATTATAGGTTCTTAAAATAAACAAAATACCACAATCACTGCCACGATTCACAGGGCCAATTCATGTAAAGCAAATCTCCTACAAAGTTTATGCATTTGCACGTTTCAAGACTCAGGTGACAAACAGGACAGGGAGCTTTTAATTACCAGGTGTTTGGATGCACAAACAAACCATGGCATTTATTCAACGGTACCTCATGAGTTCTGGCTTAGAACTTCGACATCCCATCTAAATTTTTCCAGCACGATACAATTTTCATAATCTTTCAATCTACCTCATTCCAGAGCCACATTCATGGGTTGCCTTGATTGTCAGGGCATTGACTAAATTAAAGCCTATAAGCTGAGCCAAGGAAGGCAACTTCTATTTCCTGGGATTTCCAATGACATTCTAACCACTTCACCTAATGGTTGTAACTTTACTGGAAAGCGAAAATGACAGGCCAAAGGATTTCAAACTGACTGTCCCCCACGAACCATTTGCACCCAATGGTTGTAACTTTACTTAAAAGCGAGAATGACAGGCCAAAGGATTTCAAACTTACCGTCCCCCATGAGGCACGTAAAGCTAAAGTAAAATGACTTGAAAAGGAATCTAACATCCACTAATGTAAATAAATATTGTATTGGTGTTTTCCAATTCTTTGTGATATAATAAATGGGAATGTATTTATATTCAAATGATAATGATGGTGGTAGGGTGGTAGTTTCAATTTTCTAGATTAAATTCGATAATAATAGTGGAGGAGGTGGTGATTTGTTTGGATTATATATTAAAATTTGAAATTTATTTGAAAATAGTAATGTTTTTATATTTTTTATTTTAATTAGATAAAATAATTAAAAAATATTTTATAATATTAGTTATAGAGTATTTTTTAGACATATTTTAAAAAAATTATATTATAAAAATATCACAGAACCAAAATAATTAAAAATTTTGTTATATTATATAATAATAATAATAATAATATTTCAACCAAAATATTATATAAAAAGTAAAGCCAGATACCACTCCCACACAATCTGGCATCACTGCAACACCCGCGCTGACTTGCCATTAATTCTAGATGCTTCTTCTTGTTCTACAAATTTCTCAGCAAGCTAAGGCCCAAGCTTGTTGTATAATACAAGTGTGATTTTTGTTCTACAGCTGTTTGTTATTTTATCTTTGTTCTATTGTCTATGGTTTGATTATGCTCTGCTGTGCTCCTCTGTTATTTTATGTTCTATTGTATGTTATGATGTATATATTATGCTCTTATGCGCTCCTCTGTGCCTACCAACTAGTATCAGAGTTGGGATCACTGCTCCGTTAATCGACTTTGCTCAAAAGCCTCCTTTTGCATCCTCCGTTAACTATCTTTGCTGAAACCGTCAGTTGTTCCCTCATCTTCTAAGAACTTACGGGCCCTGCGTATCTGTGGGTGTCATTTTCTTTTATGATGTAAAGCTATCAGGGCCTCTCTAAGTCTATTGAACAATTGTAGGAAATTGATTGAGTGGTTGCTGCACGACATCAATGTCGTGGCTGCAGCAGACGGTGTGGTGGATGATTTTGTACGCCCCAGGTTGTCGTTGTTTAAAACGAGCAACAATTAAAAAAAAAGACCGTGGCGTTGGATGCTATGTCCTAAGTTTTCAAATGAATACGTATGAATGCTTTGTGTGAGTTTTATTTTGTTGAATATTGAAATATGTGTGAAGTGTAAAGTGAACACGTGTGGGGAAGTGTTTTTGAAGTTATTATTATGGTAGGCCCCACACATTTTCAAAGTTGGATTTGATTTTTTTTTTAAATAAACATATAGTTTATGAAATTTGAAAAAGGAAGGAAGGAAGGAGGTGGAGACAACAATTATAGATATGGATAAGTTGAGCCGCGCTAATTTTATGCAATGACAATCACAGATGGAGGATATATTGATTTTAAAATATCAATATTTTCTGATTCAGGGCACAACAAAGAAATTTTCATCAATGACGGATGAAGAGTGGAATAGGCTAGATAGAAAGGCGATTGCAACAATCTGCCAATATCTAGAAAATAATATGTATTTTAATGTGTCCGGAGAAAATACGACAAAAGAATTATGGAAGAAGCTCTATGATCTATATGAGAAGAACACAACATCAAACAAAGTGTTCTTGATGAATAAACTTTATAATCTCAAGATGAAGGAGGGTGTTTTAGTTGTTGACACTTGAATGAATTCAATATTATTACTAGTTAGCTTGCTTTTGTTAAAATCATTCTAGATGATGAAATTAGAGCTATTTTCTTAATGTGTTCTATGCCATACAACTGGGAAAATTTAATTGTAGCTATGAGCACTTCAACAACTGCAAGGACCCTGAAGCTTGATGATGTCAGCAACAATTTAATGGATCCTGGTTGGGATTTGAAATGTTGACGGAAAATGGTTTTTACTGTGGATTCTCCAGTAACTAAATCAAAACAATTTAATGAATGAAGAGTTGCGACGCAAGTCAATTACGAAAAACTAGGGAGGATAAGCTCTAGCTCTCGTTGATCGTGGTGGGAAAATTAATCGAGGTCAACAAGGGCGATCAAGGTCGAGAGGCTGATCAAAATCAAGGAGGGATAGGGATCATCTGATTTCATTGTGGCAAACTCGAGCACGTGAAGAAAGAATGTCGATTTTGGAAGAAATGACAAAAGGATCAGAGACCGGCCAATACAAATCACAAGTCATCTAGCACAAATGAAGGTGAGACTACTCCTATAGCCACAGATGATGATGTGTTGTTATTGTTTCAGTAGAGGATGCATGTGTATATACATATAGTGTTGGCTTATTGGGCCCTGACCCAGGTTCAGAAGAGTTATTAGCCAAACAAATCTCGCAGCTACCGGCCCTTTTTGCAATAGCCCATGGAGACTGAGGTCTCACCTGAGGTAGCACGGGAGGGTGTTGGAACCAGGTTTCCACACCCTTGGGATGTCTTGATGTGGTCTGAAGGGGTCGTGAACCTTTCTATGGCCTTGCGCCACTCTGAATAATTACCAGACTTCTGCGAAGATCCGCGTGGGTGTACTTGATTATTAATGAAATTATTATAGATCTGATCTTCTTGTTATAGTCTTTAAGCAAACATTTAAACTTAAAACCCTGTGCGTGCAGTTATAAAGAAAAAGATAAACTCATATAACAGATCATGCATAAATTCAGATTATAAGCAATAGACAGATTCGCAAGAAATCACACAATGACTCAAAAATTCTTATCTTTATTGATCTTCTCTTCAGTACAAACAGATCTGCCCTGCACACTCAGCTGCAGGGGTTCGCACACACAACTCCGAACTCTACTAGGCCTCTGCGAAGACAGCTGCAGAGCCTCTATCTCTCTACCAACACCTTTGACTCGAACTTACAGACGCTCTAGGACTTCTTTTCTCATAAACCCATTACATTCCAGATCAAAAAATCTTACTAAAAGTGTCTCTAATCATAGAGCCTTGCTCTATTTATACATTTCCCTGGTCCGCGGACCATGGGCAGGCCAACTCATTTTACATTATTTTTGGGCATACAACCCTTTGACTTGACTGACTACCTTTCACGCTCTGCGCATCTCATGGAGTCTTTACCATATCTTTACCCAAAATTGTGGTCTTTGAGCCCTAAAACCGTTACATGGGGCCTTCGCTACCTAACAGGCCCCTAACACAATTATCGTGACTCATCCTGAGTCACTCGGCTGGTGCGACATTCTTTGCATGGAGGTCAGTCAACAACTTATGTGCTTCACTTGTACTTGTAGCAAACTCTTCCGCCATCTATTGTACCTATTCGACATGGTCCACCGACACATCAGTCTCTGTTTCAACTGCTTCACCAGGTGCATATTCTGCCTACATGTGGGCCAAGTTGCGCTTTATGGCGGTGAAAACCGCGAACCCCTCATCCAGCAATGGCTAGAGACATTCTTTAATCACTGCTTCCTTTTGTCGGGTAGCATCAGCTTGGATCTTCAGGGCCTAGGCCTCCCTCATCTTGGCCAAGCACTGTGTAATAGCGACCGTCTGCGTGGTTCCTCTGACATCGTCATAAACTTGTTGGAGCTCCATTGTCTCTGTTTCCAGTCGATCTAAGGTTGGATCTTCCTAAAGTAAAGTAGTTGGCACACTCGTTCATGGCATGTGTGATCGTTTCCCACCCGGATTTAATGATGCCTCTGCGTTTCTTGGTGACCTCGGGTGGCGTCAAAGGCTGTACTTGCAGTTTCAGCTCTGCAATTTGCAAGCTGAGATCCAACTAAATCCTCGCGGCCTCCTCCTTTGCTTCACGGAACCCACTAGCCAACTTGTGGATTCATATGCCAACAGGAAACTCGGTCGCAATCTCCAGCTCAGGGGCACGCGAACATGCTTCCCCTATAAGTTACTCCAAATACTGACTTTGGGCAACTGCTTCATCCCGTTGGAGGCTCAACTATTCTATATTAATTCTCTGTTCGCTGAGTACCTGTTCCGCGCGTCCTTCCCTGGCACGGAGCTCCATCGTTGCGCTGTCCTGGAGCTGGTACAAGGTTTCGTGCAGGAGGGTAGCCAAATTTAATCCAAGCCCCATAAGCCAGCGCACCACAGCTCTATCCGCCGCATTTTATGTTATCAATGCTCCTGCTGGGATCGCAATAATATTAGCCATTTAGGCCTTGAGTAGCTACTCAGTGGCTGACATACCCGTAACTTCATGAGGAGCGGTGGTTCCCGGCTATGATGCCCGTGTCCCAAGTTCCTGTATCTGCGCGTGGAGCGCCCCCAACACAATCTGTTGCTTCGACATGGCCTCGTCGATTGCTTCATGGGTGACTTCATAATGTCTCCCCTATGTCACCTAGGTCATCCTCGGTCAATGTGGTCATTTCTTTGTCCCATTTAGATGCCTTGGCCTTCTTCCGCGGCTTTGTCCATTTTGTTGGTGGTGACCATTTTAAGTGCGCACCCATGGTGGTTGACGGTGTTCCTTCCAACCCTATCTTCATGGTCGTCTCTGTGGGCACCTTCAGACCGCTTTCATCCTTTGTCGTCGCAGCCCCTCCTGTTGGTGCCTTTCTTGTTGAAGTCTGCGCCGCCTCCCGGGCCGCCCGAACCTCTGCAGCATGCTATTCGTTTCGCTTTTGCTGTGATGTGCGCTTAGCTTCAACCTTCTGTTTTTGGATAGTGGCCTCATCGTGCTCCATCGCATCTGGTCTGTGCCATTCCAATGGCCAGGTATCCAATACTGCATCGATATCTTCGTCAATGGCAATGAAAGGTGGTCCATGTCTGGTCAGGGTCCTTGTGCACCCAGGTGTAGACAAAGTACATGTCTGCTTTAAACTCGACGATGTGCTTCACATTGTCATATATTTCGTTGGACAAATGGGGTTGTTGGGTGATCCATTGTCGGACGTTTGCGTCCATCAGTATCCAGAAAATCTTGATGCCCTAGATTCTTGCAGCATCCTTGGTCGCCCAGAGTGACACATAGCTTTGTCCGAAATACTGTCAATAGTATACCCTCGCTGCCATTTCTCCAACTTGTATTTCTTTTTCAGGGTTTCTGTCATTGTCACATCGCCACTCTTATCAACGATTTCCCTGGGGTGTCTTCCTTCACAGGGGAGCTACGAGATTCTATGAATGAGTTCTGTCGTGATGTGGACAGGTTTATTTATCCATAAGTATCCATCGTGTACAAGACAAAGCAGTTGTTTGATGACCAATATTGTAATAGGGGGCCACAGAAAGTGGGGAATGGACAAAAGACAGAGCAACCCGGTTTCCTCCACCTTTCACATCCATTCCTTTGGCTGAAGTGTCATAACCGTCCCTTCCGCGATTTGCTCCATCAGTTCACTAGTCGTCGAATGGGGAATTTTTTTTGTATTTGCAAGGTCCCAATCTTCAAATTTTGTCGTCGAAATACGGCCACTCACCGTGCCTTCAAGTGGAACCCCTTTTGGAAGAGACAGGGTGATGAGTATCTTGTCAACGCCATCCAGCTTTGTAGGGACCTTAGCCTTCCCTTTGCTTGGAGGAACATACTTGGGTCATCGGACTGGCTGGATATTTGCTTCACCTTCCTCGTTTAGGTCTATTTCTTCGACATAGGTCGAAGGTCCCTCTTCCTCCTCGTCGCTTTCAATTGTAACAGCTTTGCCCTTTTCTTCCATTGTGAGCTTGCTAAATTGTGGATTTCGTGGCGACCTCCTTATTGGTCCTAGTATCTGGGGGTCCTTCTTTTCCCGTAGCATCTTGGGTGATTTAGGGATTTCGGCTACCTATGGTGTAGGATTTTGTGGAACCTCCTTGGTGGTTATCGACCTGATGAATGCCTCTCGCAATTCCTTTGGCATTGCCTGAAACCACGAGCTTTCTTCCATTGGTGTGTCATCCATCTTGTTCCTCTCGACTGGAACCCATGGAGTCCTATTCTTCGAATGATCAGGCTCTGTTGTGTGCTCCTTCCCTAGCTTGTTATATACGATTTCAAATTCAAATTCAGCCTTTCGCCCTATTCGTGGCTCATTAATGCAATCTTGGTGGTTACCCCTATGCCTTAATTGCTTGTCGCCCGCTCCTCAGCGTCTTAAATGGGACATCGTATAATGAACAGTCCCTGCAACAGTCGCCTTCCATCCTTTCCCAGCTGCAGTGCAGCCCCTAGTACGCAGGTGCATGCTATGATTTCTACTGGCCCTATACGCCACAGCCAAATAGCGCAACCTTCCTGCAGATTGTTTTATAGTCCCACGCCTTCTTTCAACTGCGTGGAGCACTGAGACTGGGCCTCCTACAGATAGTCAGGTGGTCGCACCCTTCGTGCAAGCCTTCCTCTTCCCTGCTAGCCCAGGCTGCGGGCACGCTTCGCATTCCTTTGCATCTGGTAACGTATTGCAGTCTATGCTTCCTTGTGCCCTAGGATGCAGTTGCAACCATGATAGTAGGGTCACGGTTTGTGCTAGTATCGTAGGAGGGTCATCCAGGTCTAGTTCCTTCCCTCGTGTGCTCGCACGACCCAATTTGTCTGTTTCCTATTTTGATTTTATCAATTTATTCACCCAACCTCGCACTATTCCTTCTTAGCGTTGCCCCTCTTTCATCTAGTTCGCGAATTCTCAGGTTACCACGCCAAATGGCTTCTTGCAGCCATTGGATCCCTTCGTCTAGGTTTGTTTGTTCAGGTCGAACAACAGGGCCAGTGGTTGGGGAAATGCCCTTTATTTCCTGTCCGACCTGGGATAGAGTTTCCTTGGCCCACCTTGGGCTATTCACAGTCTTATCGGCCCAGCGAACCCTCATTACGCTCATATTCAGTTGGGTCGATGGTTGCGCAGCGTACTACTATGTTTATCGTTGTAGATGGGGGGCCGCTCGGCTTCGTCTATGCCGTTCCTGCTCTATGATTGAAGTGCCAGGGTTGACTAACTCCTCCTCATTTGTTGCGTTGTTATCTGTTGGTTGTTGTCTTACTTTAGTGGTCATGTGTCGCAGTGATCTAATAATCATATTACAATTGAGTGTTGTGACTTCATGCAATCGGTTCTTCCACTGTTCCATTTCCTCATCTCAATCCAATGTGCAAGAACTATTGCACTCCCATGAGAGTCTTCCATCTGTTGAGGGATGCACCTGATCCTGGTCTTGCGCTATTATCTGGTAGATGCAGTCTAGTTCATCGTCATTATCTTCATCGCGCACCAGCTCGGTGTAGCACGCTCCTTCCGCTGGGTCTAGTGGAACTATGACACGAAGTGATTTTTTCTCGAATTCCATTTTCCGTCTTTTTGAGTTAATAACCCCATTCATGTTCGTAGCCCAATCTATTCCTAGCAATGCAGGGTATGGATTACTGTCATCAACAATTTCTATTACCTCAAAGTCGGTCCGCATACTTACTCCTTCAATGTCCACTATCACCCCTTGCAGTGATCCCATCGGTAGGATCTTTTGCTGATTGGCCATCTGTAGTTGAATAGGAGACCACTGTAGTGCGGGCCTACCCATGCGTTCCCATGTTTGCTTAGGCAACACATTCCCCTCTGACTCTAGATCTAGAATGACCTGGTCTATCTCGTATTAACCGATTTGTGTCGTCATTCGCATCTCCCGCTAGGTGCGTAGGACATGTTTCCCTAGTTTCTCGACTACGCGCGGTTCCCCTGACCCTGTGCACCTAGCGATCAAATCTTGCAATCCTTTAACTGCTCTATTGTCGTGTAGCAACTTTATACATGTCTCTAGAAAGGTGGTAAGCATAGAGGGATCCATTCTCGGCTCAATTGGATCCCTATTACCTGGAGTAGAGACTTCTGTGAAGCTCTTCTGAGCTTCATTAGACGTCCCTTTCACCTATTCTATTTCCAAGTTAAGTTCCCTTGTAGGAGCATCGCGACCCTTCCCATCGCCTCCAAGTTGTTTCCTTGCATCTCCTCCTGTGGTTGCACCACTCCTTAGTACCATATTTGTGCTGGGATCCTCTTCACGGGGTTCCGACCTCATCATTTGGATATTTTGAGTCAGAGTAGGCTGCAATACTCCCTTCTCGCGCATCTGGGTAAAAAGTGTCAGACAGTCTACCATTTAATGGTCAAATTGCTCACAGTATGGACAAGATATCCTCGTTGGATTAGTACAGTTGCGAGCGTAGTGCCCCAACCCTCCACAGTTATAACGTATCAGCTGTCTGGGCCCTCGCCCAGGGCCCATTCCTCTTCCTCGTCCACGTCCTTGAAATCCCCCGTGTGGCCCAATGGCTTCAGTCTACACTCAATAGGCTAGGGTTCTTTCCATCATTAAATTGTAACTTCAACACGTTCGCTCGTCGTGACCCACTGATCTACAAAAGTTGCAATACAGCTGCTGCGGGGTTTGGGTATATTTCTACAACAGGTGACAGTTGTTTGTTGTGTGCTTTCCCCCCACTTGACAAATGGTGCACCAGAGTGCGGGTGCTGAACTTGGCCCTGCTTGTACCTCCAGCTTTAATGGCATCGGGACCCCTCTCGCCAGATAGTTTGCAAAGACGGGCCAGTGGTCCTTGTCGTGTCCTTGGCTTTTTCATTTAAGGCACCCTACCTCTGTACGCGCCTCCAGTCAGGGAGCCCTTTCTTGCTTCAAGCTTTGCATTTCTAAGCACAAGTTTTGTAGTTGCACATGGATTTGTTGAACTCCCAACCCCGGATCCTGTATTGGAGTTTCATGCAACCTCATTGCTGTCTCTAATGCTTCGTCTTGGGTTGAGATCTTTTGTTGTGATAACGCCGTCCTTAGATGTGGTGTTAATGACGCTACAAACCACGTGTAGTATTACGCATCCATCAATGTCATGCTAACCTCACGGATTGTGCTTTTCAATCTCTGGTATAGATCCCATGGGGTTTCACCAGGTAACATCGTGATCTCCTTGAACCCAATGACCGAATGTGTCTCTGATTTTGGCCAACTAAATTCTTTTTTCAATGCGTTCTGGATCACCATTATTCCCTCATTTGAATGATCACTTGAGTACTTTATATACCACGTCAACGTGCGGTCCTGCATTTCACTAACCAGAGTAGCCTTTTTGATGTTATCATCTGACCTGGTTCCTCGTTTCCCACACCTTTAAATACCGGCAACTTGACTGCACTCACCATCGAAACCTTTGGTGGTGGCAGAGGTGGGGTTGGCGAAGATGGATTCAATGTAGGAGAAGTAGGTGATGGCGTGGATGGTGGTGGTATTAGCGGGATGCACCGCCCAATCAACCAGACTGCGCTTCTCAGAGAGAACCTTGCAAGTTCTTCCTCACTTTCTCGCGAAATAGAAATCAAAGGGATTTTCTCTAATCCTTCGGTTCCTCGGTAGCCTCTTCCACTCTGTGTTATGCCAGACATTAATGAATGCGCATAATTCGTTTTTCACATAACAACATTTATTCCAAGTATTCAACGATTTGATATATTTACCCCACGACCCTTGGAGAAAGCGCCTTTCTGCTTCACTATAACTCAGTTGTGTCTATCGCGAACTTAGTGATAAACCCTCCTATTATCTGATCCAACCAGTGATCTACTACGCGTGCGATTTTGTCTCCCAGGATGCTTTATCGTCCCATGATCTCTTTCAACTGGGTGGAGCGGTGAGACTGTCTTCTTTTTAGCTAGTCAGGCGGTCGGCCTGCCTGTGTAGAGCTTTAAGTGACTGCCATTCACTCTTCTTGGAAAAGGGGTCTCCATTGAGTTTAGCCAACTGAACCATGCCCCCATTGGTAACTTCTTTGATGACATAGGGTCCCAATTAGTGCATGCAAATTTTACCTGGGAATTTTTCGAACTTACTGTCATAAAGCAATACTAGATAATTTCCTTGAAGGTGCACATCGTTATATGGTGATCATGCTACACTTTCTCGTGTTGTTTCTGTACTTGTTGGTGGAATCCATCCAGAAAGTGTTCCTCCTCCAATTCTTCTAGCTGTGCGAGCCTTTCTTCCAATGCCCTGCGGTCTGACATACCTGTGATCTGGGCGTAGCTTTTTATAAACTTCTGATAGTAGCCCGTGTGTCCTAATGTAGCACTTAGCTGCTTTACACTTTGTGGTGCTTGCAGATTTAATATGATAGCGATCTTTGTCGGATCCACCATTAGTCATTTCTTACAAACCACATGGCCCAGAAAGTTCTCGAAAGGGACGAGGAAAGTACACTTCTTTAGGTTGAGTGCAATCTGGTGCTGGTGGCAAGTATCCAGCATTAATCGTAAGATTTAGACATGTTTCTTAACCAAGCCAAATACAGTCCAGTCATCCAGGTAGACTGATAAGAACTTGTGGATAAATTCCTTGAACGCGGCTACCACAATACGAGAAAATATTGCTGGCACATTCTCCATCCCAAAGGGCATTATTGTATACTGAAAACAACCCCATGCGGTAGCAAACATTGTCTTGCTCCGATCTTCTGGCGCGATCTTGATCTGATGGTACCCGAAGAATCCATCTGTGAAGGAGTATGCTTCCTGCCCGCCCTCATTGGAAATGGATTGTTAATACAAGCATCATTGAGCTTCTGCAAATCTACGTAGATGCCGATCTCACCCTTCTATTTCTTCTCCTGCACAACCATAGGGCTTACCAAATCAAACTCCTCGAGTGGTTCAATAATTCCTGCTGCCAGCATCTTCTCCAATTCTTCGCGGACCTTTGCTTTGTACTTTGGATTCAATCGGTAGGGTCGTCGTTTCACTGGCTTTACATCTAGCTTCAAAGTTATTTTCATCATTCATAGGTCTCCTAGAATCCCTTTCAGCTCCGTAATTTTTGTAGAGAATAAATCTCGGTATTCTCGAAGCAACTCGATGACCTTTTCCACCATGGCATCGTCCCAATAGTCCCCAAGCATAGCATACTTTGACTCTTCCTCTATTTTGATATTTACTTGCTTTGTTTCCAATGGCACCGTGATGTCTGGATCTTTTATCTCGAGGCCTCACACTTCATGACTCCCTTCAGATTATGGTATATTGATGTTACGCGGGTCATCCTCATCATCTTCTACTTTTGCATTGTAACATGCTAAGGCCTAGCTCAATTGTCGTGACCAGTCTGACGGCTCGACTTTTTCTGGTTCCCATTGTGTTCTGAATATGGCGGTTTTTACTAGCTGTAATACGTCATCCACGGTATCCATCCATTGGTCTTCAAAAAGAAATGTTGACAGAAACCCTTCACACAAGATATCCCACTCTCCGATTCCATGTCAGAGCTCTGTTTTTGTATACCAGTTCCTTGGGATGATATCCAGGGTATGATAAAATAAGTGCACCCATTCTGGTTGAGGCTCCACAGCATAAGCTTTGGTCCATTTGGTCAGGTGTAGGTGCGGATCATCTTGTCCATCGTATTTATCCATTATTCATAGCTCTGGCTTCCCAAATCTTATCTGCATCATGCGCTTACAACTTCGCCAATTTTCGAAGGTTCCTTCATGGGTGTCCCACCATCGCGTCGGTGTTGCGCGTAATGCCCATTTTAGCGCATCAAACCGTTGGTACTCTGGTACCGTGCTTTCAAACTTAACCAAGAATTCATCCACTACTGTCAGCCCATCATACATCGGTAGCTCACCGTTCGGAGCTTTAACGGAATACAATGATTTCGTCATCATATTACAGTGTAACGTGGTTACCCCGTTCACCCTGTTTCGCCATCGCTCGTCCTCTTCATCTGAATTTCTGGTGCAGGAGCTGGCATAGCCCCGCAAGAGTCTCCACTCTTCCTTCATCCTATTTGCATCAATTTTGTAGATACAATCCAATGCATCGTCCTTTTCTTCGTTGTGCGCAGGTTCTGTGTAGCACTGTCTGTCTGTTGGATCTAGTGAAATGAATACACAAAGTGACTTCT
>APFE031733863.1:0-11942 GCA_000404065.3 Pinus taeda
ATTATTATTAGGTGATAAGGTAGTGTAAAGTCCGATATAGATTTTTCTGGATAAATCTTCCCGGTATTATATTTGATGTTTTTTATTATTATTTAGCTAATTTTTTTTTTAAGGGACACATGTTAACTCCAAGTTGAACATACACATACGTACACAACTCTGTCATATTGGGTTGTAGAATTTACTTTTAACTACTTTAACATAGGATTATGTTATTTTATATGGACATTGAAATGTTTGGTTTACGGTTGAAAGTGAGAGTGAAATTTTTTTCCACTTCTTCTTAGTATGGCCATTATTGATGTTTTATAATACTTTTAATTTAAAAAAAAACCAAACACGTATATTAATTTTTATTTTTTATCATATATGATGGGTTTTATTATTTATTTATTTAATTTTAAAAGCTATACATGTCACAGCCAAGTTGAAGAGAGACATAATTACACATCTCTCTCATACTGGGTTGTAGAATGAGCCTCTAGGATCAACAAATATAGATCCATCTTAGCCAGAGATCCAGCAAGAGCCGGGAATTATCAAATCTCCTCACGTGAAAACTTCTTTTAGAGTGGAAAATTCGAATAAAATTTATACACCTTGACATATTTGATCATAGATCTATATATAAATTCTCATTTTCCATTTTTTATGTTTCATTTTTTAATGTATAAAATGGATCAAAATTTACTTGAGAATAGAATAGTGAGAATTGCTTAAAATGTTTTAACTATAATTATTCTTTTCAATTTCTTTATATAATGTATATATAGCTTTCTTTAAATTTTAACTAATTTTTTTCTCTAAATTGATATAAGATTGTTTTTTTATGTGTATATTGAAATACTTTATTTATGGTTGAGAATGAGGAGAACATTTTTTTACTACTTGTCCTTAGTATGACCACTAAAAGAAATTATTTTATTGATGTTTTATAATAGTTTATATTAAAAACATATTCAATTTTGTTTTTTATTATATGTAATGGTGTGTGGTGTGTATATATATATATATAATATTATATATATTATATATATATATATATATTAATTTTTAAATGGGACACATGTGAACTTCCAATTGGAACAAAATTTATTTAGATATCACAAATATCTCTCATACTCAGTTGTATAATAAGCCTCCTCTCGGGTCAATAAATTGATTTGCTTGTTTTAAATATGTATTTTCTTAGAACAATATTAAAAATGTATTTGCTGATTTATATATATACACATATATGAAAGATTATTAAAAAACAAGTATATATGCTTTGTAACTAACCAAATTATTATACTTTTAAAATTAAATTATTATTAAATAATACTTGTAACATAAGTAATAATATTTAATTCTGATTTTAAATTGAGTAGTAACAATAATAATAATACTAATAATTATTATTATTATTATTAAGTGATGAGGTAGTCTAAAGTCATATATATATATAGATATGGATAGACCTTCAAGGTGTAAATATTCCGTGGACTGAAAGACCTTCGGGGTTCATGAACCACATAAAAAAAAAAAAGATTGTATATTGTTGGAATCACAAGTTTGAATTGTTAACTCTCCATAATCTAGATTCTAGTCAAAAACTCTAAAACATATAATAATTAGGAAACCATTTTTTCAAAGTGGTAACCTATGTGCTATATGTTTTGAAGTTTTTCTAGTAAAATTTTCTACTCTATTTTGCAACAAAATCTACTCTAATTTGCAAAAACATAAGGTAGTGATGTGTTGGAATAACAAGGCACTGAAGATCTTTAGGTTGATGAATACACACACATGTATATATAAAATAAAACAAAATTTAAAGAATAAATGATCAAAATTTAGTTAAAATAGTTTCACTCGGTTCCAGTCATAAACATCAAAAACTTAAAATTGTAAAACTTGTTTTTAAAATTTGACCCAATGGTTGGAATCACTAGTAATTATTTTTGCACAATTCTCTGACTCTTAGTGCTTTTCATGGTAAGTAATCTCATATGTAGTCAAAAACACACTTTAAACAACAAAATATCACAATTTAACTAAAAGTATTTACAGTAAATTTCACCAAAAACTCCAAAACTCATAATAATTACACAACACTCTTTTTTAGATCATTTGTATGTTTTAGATTTGAATATTAAATAGTTAACTCTTAAACTAGTATTGATTTCATTTCATCAATTAAGAGATATGTATTGGTGGATATGATTGTTAGAAATATATATATATAATATATATATATATAGGAAGAATATATACTTATGTAACTAATCAAATTATTAGAAGAAAATGTGTCACTTATCCTATAAACAAGAAAGTTTCATACATCAGTTTAATATTTAACTCCATAACTCTAAAAGTAGATTATTATTATTATTTGTCAAGTTGGATCCTACAGGCTTTACCTATGGTTTAAGGAGTAGTGACCTAGGGGCATCCAGGCTGTCAAAGTCACCCAGGGAACAAACTCAGTCTCGGCGACACCATCCCTAAGATGAATCAATTTTTTGACATGTATCCTCCCCTAGCACACGGTACAACCACCCCATGTGAGGTTTGATCCTGGGTCACCTTATTAATGAGGCCCATGCTCAACCGATTGTGCTAGTGGGACTTCACAAAATTAGACTATTATTATTAAATAATACTTGTAACCTAAACAACAATATTTAATTTTGGGATTTTAAAATTGATTTATCACTAGTAATAAATAGTAATTGTAGCTTAAAGTGATGAGGTTCTCTAAAGTCAAATTTAATTCAATTTTTTTATAGTTAAATAATGTGGTCCAATGTCCATAAATTAGTCAACATTCATGTCTCATGAACCTTTAGAATGATTCCAAAATCCACACATTATTAAACATTCATGTCTCATGAATCTTCAAAATGATTCCCCAATAGTTTGGTGGCTCCTCATTACCATCGAAATCCGAGCCCATGGAAACACATGACTTCAAAATATTGTTGTATGTGTTGTATGGGATATATGGAGGTTCAACCACACCCATAATAAATGTGGGAGGGAGTAGGGGCATGTTTTCCTCATTCATAAGGAGAAGCACACACATGTAAGGTAAAACATTTTAATGCCAAAAGTAGAGAATCGCAGTGGTTTTAACTTACATATGAATTTATATTCTATAGAATGTACATTGAAAATTGGTACATTGAAGATGGTGTGTGGATCTATTTCTTAGTGGGGCATATATTCCTAGATAATGAGCTTATAAGGCTAGGATGGTCATCACTTTTCTTTTCACAAAATTTCAAGTCTGAATATCTAAGGTCATAGAAAATAAACAAGGTCATTGCATAGGTCAATACATGGATATGCCACCTATCTTGGATAAGGAGGAATTCATCCATCACCTAGATTACCACTCTGCAATGTTGGATCACATTTTGTATTATTTAAACAAATAAGAGGCAACAAGGGTCACAGAGGTTGAGGCCTAGTTACTGCTCCTAAGTCAAAAGAATCGTCTGCTACAAACTAAAACTGACAGACTAAAAACAAATCTCGATCTATTAGACCAAAATTTTGCAAGTCTTGAATTCTAGAGTGCTAAATGTGTATAGGAGGTCATCTTGGGTGAGGACAGGGGAAAGGTGTTGGATGTGAATTAACTTACGACCTTGGAAGGACTGAAGAAAGATGTTGAGGTGGCAGGAGTGACCCAGGTCCCTGATCCAATGCAATAAAGGAAAGAGGTTGATGAAATTGTTGATGTTAACCTTAAATTTGGCTTGATCAATGTAGGTTATTTCTCTATTTTTTTTTTAAATTGTGTATTTCAAATATGTACCAGTTTTAGAATCTTACTGGAAGGTTTTGGGATGATATAAATTAAGATTCACAGTATGCAGGATGTGTAGTAGCTTAAAACATATTTTTGGACATGTTTGAGCTCAATAGTCAAAGATTTAGGTGAAATTGTAAAAT
This sequence comes from Pinus taeda, assembly GCA_000404065.3. Lineage (NCBI taxonomy): Eukaryota > Viridiplantae > Streptophyta > Pinopsida > Pinales > Pinaceae > Pinus > Pinus taeda. Next base: position 3,943 of record APFE031733863.1, read on the forward strand.
TTTCTAGCCTTGAAAGAAACTTGATATTAATATAAAAAATCCTAATCATTTCTTTAAAAAAAATACAGAAATAAAAAACTCAATTTTATTCATATTTAATTATATAGATAGTTATTGTGACTTAACTAATAATATTGTTTTAGATTTATTCCTAGAATATATATCTATTTTATATTTCTTAGTTTTAAAAGCCCGTAGTGTTTTACAAGAGTATGGGAGACAAGTCATTATACTAAATAAATGCATTACAATAATTAAAAAAAAAAATATCGAATTCACATTCAAAGTAAAAAAAAAATTAATATTAAAAAAAGGAAAATTAACAATGTAACAAACATAATAATGAGTAATAATTAATTAAAATGTATAAAGGTGTATCTTATCAAAGAAACACATCTCTTCATATGAAAGGGCACTATGTCTCGTATTTATAATGGTCCTCATCATAACTATCAATCCAATTTATTCTATCATCCATCAATATGTATATTGTTTGCAATATTTCATGTACAAATACATTATAAGTACAAACAACTACAATATTTTTTTAGTATAATGGTATCAGAGTCGTGTTGTTCGATCTCAACCTTTTTCCCATAAAACACTCCATCTATAATTCCATGGTGATCAAAGTGTTTCACTGCACATTTTTAGTAGATTCTCCATTTTTTCCTCTATACCTTTTGGCCATTAAAAAGGAAGAAAGAAATAAAGTTTTACACTTAAAAAACTCTAACAGAAAAAAATGAGAAAATTTGCAGTTAAAAAACCTTAATAAAAAATTATTAGAACATTAGGGATTTAAAAAGGGGGAAACTGGTTATTCTTTTATAAATTTTATAAAATTATATATTACATAGCAATGGAACACATATATTTATAGAACTATAAAAAAACAGAAATGCATAAAACAGAGAGACAAGATATACATGGTTCACCTAATCATGTATCAAAAGAAATTGAATCATAAGCTTAAAACTTTTACTCTAAGAAAATGATAACAAAATTTTCTCACTCAAATTAAGAAACTAAAGATGATAAGAAATCATTAAAGAAAAAATTAAAATAAATAATCATGAAAGAACTATCAAAGTCTTCAAACGTAACAATGTAAGTTGAAGAAAAAGGAAAAAAATATTGATCCATTCAATACCACGACTCAAGAAGATGACAAATCAGTTGAAGGAAAAACATACTGAGATGTTGTAGTTCATATGATGAAATTTCCAAGTGAATATTTCGTAACCAGCTCAAAAACATCAATACTCGAAGTAAATGAAGAAGTTGCCACACATATGATATAAAATCAAATCAAAAAATTCATTATTGACATCTAAACCACAAGAGAAGACATCGTAAAAATTTTGGGTATCCATTTCATTCAAAAAGAAAAAAAAGCAACACTTACGTTTCAAATAATAAGTATGTTAACACAATCCAATCTCATGATAAGAAATTATCCCAGCCATCAAGTAATTGCAAATTTCCATAGAATATTGATTTAGGATGGTGAGATACCTTCTGAGTTCAAAAACCTTATTTATCTTTCAAAGTATCCTATCATCTTCTATCATCAATGATGACAACTTGAATAATTCCAAAAAGATGTGAATAGATTACAAGAGAAATAAATAGATGGCATAATTGTTAGAAATAAGATTAGAGGAAAACATTTTTGAAGAAGAAGAAAATGTTATAAATATAATTTATATAAAAATTAAAATAATAAAACTAATCATAATAATAATTAAATAAATAATAATCATAATGAAGAGGCATGTCTAAGGGGACATGACCATTCATGAAGGGTCACTTACCTGGGTATATAAGCAGGCCCTGATTTGTAACATTGAAATCTCATATCTCATACCTCTTATATTCCATACATTATGAATATTCTATTATGCATATACTGTTCATAAAATTATGAATAGAATTAATAAATAAAATAAAAAAAAATCATAATATAAATAAATAAATCATAAAAAGTACTTAGAGGCATGTCTAGGGAACATGACATTCATGAAGGGGACCTCCTAGGATACGTGGGCCCTCCTTGTAACTGGAATCTATTAATATTTACATGTATTCAAACATTCTTATATAAATATATTATTCATCCCATGGTGGAAATTCTTATATCCCAAATATTTTAAATATTTTGCTAGTATTTCGGATTGTAAATTTCTACAACCATTTTCATTGTGTTGTAAAAAAACTTCTCGATTCATCACATTTGCTATTTTTACTCTTGACGTTTCGAACCAGCAACTTTGGTTCATCTTCAAGATGAAAAATATATGAAGTAATGAACTTCCCACATTATTAATAAATAGAATAAGGAGGTGAGAATAACAGTTGACACTAACACTAAATTTACAAAATTCATTATTAATTAGAATTTATGAATTTTAAGGGGATTAAAGATAAAATCAAATGAGTTTTTTATGATTTAATTAATCATATAAATGGTAATATTTAGATAATATGAATCTAATATGCACAAATGCCTTAGTAAGTAATGTTAGGATTATAATATCCATATCAAATTATATTATATTAATAAATATTCAAAAGATAATATAAATATAAATATATAATGAGAATCAAACAAATGCGTATATGTGAAAAATAAAAGAAATTTATTGTTTCTTAAAAGATTATAATGTCATTAATTAGGCTTTGATTAGAAGGGTTATATATTAATAAGCTTATGAATCAAATTAAGAAAAATAGATGAAGTGATTGATCGTGTGATGCATTTAGGATTCTTCAAGGCTAGGGAGAGGAGGTTTTAATGATATTGATTTGGATGCTAAACTGGGAATTGACTTCTCGCTAATGACCCATCTATCCTCTCGATTAAGGTTATTAGGGTTTTGTTGATTTCTATGGCTTCTATGAACTTCCTATGGCACATGTCTTAGGTTTTTGACGTTCGTTGTAGGCACAGAGTGTGTAAGAGAATGAATTTAGCCCTCTAGTCATTGGGAGGTAGTTCGGAGGGAGAAAGTCTGGGCTTAGACACTCATCGAAAGGTTTTAGTCCCCAGTTGTAGGCTTCAGATAGTGTAGGAAGTGATTTTGTTAATTCAGTCACTTGGATAGCACTATGAGCGTGTGATTTTGACTTGGTGGTCACTCGGACAGATCAATAAGAGAGCGACTTTAGTTCTTCTATGTTGAGGGCAATATTAATAGGCATACTCTTCAGAGTGACTTCAATATTATAGTTGCTCATATAATGTCTTAGGAAGTGTGACTTTGAGTTTTTCAATTGCTCACAGACAATACTAATGATAGAAACCCAATTTACATCTGAGGTTTTGGCATCTCAGCATTAGTGATTTGTGGATTTGGGTTTCTCTGCTACATATTGGTGGATCTAACTTTCTTTGTTTTTATGATACATCTATAGGTCTAGCATATTGTTACCTATTGTTGATCATATGTATTGGGCTCTTTTTACTCATTGTTCTAACTTTTTATCACGATCTAAGAAGAAGAAGAAGATTTTCAAGGATTTTCCCAATAGTGGGTTTTTCCTTGGTTGCGAACCAATCTTGTTGTCTCTTTAAGTGTGCATGCTTTCTTCTAATGTTCCTTTTATATTCTTCTACATTGATGATGATGGTGACGTTGTTTCTTTCTATTTTATTGCACATTTTGATGTATAATAGTGTAGATTTGAATAATGAAATAATAATATAGGGTGAACCTAAAGTATTAATGGTGAAATATAACCATCATAGTAAATAAAATTGTTCCCTTAAGGAAAATTAACGTGGAATCAGAGCGAGGTTGAATAAAATCCATGGAAATCATTGTGATGATGACACCATTGATGGAAGCAACAAGAGGATGGTGGAAACCTATAAGAATTGTATGGTTTACAAAAAACCCTAGGCATGTTTATGGTTAGGGTTTGATGTATTATATGAGGCTAGGTATGGAAAGAAAATCTTGTTCTATGGTAAAGTATTTAGATTTCATGTATGAAACTCTAGCATGATCTATGTGTAGATGCTCAGCCACTCATGGAAGATTTTATGAAGTTCCAGATGGGATAACCCTTAGGAGTTATGGTTGGATACTTGAAGACAACATTGGTATATGGAACATGGACATTGATGACTCTTGAATATTGATTTGAGAGGGAGAGGATCACCTCTCATTGAAGATATGCATTTCTTAACTTATGATGCTTCTTACTTACAGATATTATGATTATGTTTATTTGATTATATGGATGTTTCTAACCTCCATGATGATATGTTATGAGTAGGTTCTTTGTAAGGATTATTTTGAGATGCATATCTGGAAATAAGTAAAGAGGTACTTGATGAAAATATGAAAAAGTACTTCAAGTAGCTCATGGGTAATGAACATTGTTCTAGTATTTGAATAGTACAAGATATGGATGGTATGTTGTGTTTCAACTATTGACTTGGTAAGCCCTAAGGTTGGATGAGAATGATTCTTTATTTAATGGATCATACATGTATATGAAAGTGACCTAGATCTATGTTTCCTATGACGAAATGGTGCACTTGGTATTGAACACTTTGATCATCTTGAATTCAATGAAGTTATCTAATGTTGATATATTGATTCAATTAATAGTTGGCTAACATCTATGATCTATTTTTTTTATATCTTGATCCTAAAGAAGGATAGTACCTTGGCTCTATAAAATGATACTTTTCATAGAAGCATAGTTCATTGACTCCTATACATGATTCTATTGTTAATTCTTGTGACAAGCACGATGAAAGCATACAGAAAGAGTGATTGACACTCTTGTTGTTGACCTAATTTCATCTCATTAGTCATGAGGAGCATGGCAACTTTGACATGAGATGTATAACTATAAGATTGATATTCTAGATCTCTTACTACGTATGGTCTTGTCTTGATGAAATATGGTTAAACATGAAATAGTAAGTTGATGGAGTGACTTGATAGAAAATGCTCTTGTGTTCATAATCTTTGAGATATGATGTTGCTTCTATTTGCTTCTTTGAGTCTAAAATTTTGATGAAAGATTGATTTCATGATGTTGATAGCCACATGTTTATGATCTAATGAATATGTTGTTATATGAATTAAGTCAAGACAAGTTAACTACATGAATGATGATAAATGATGTAGATCCCCAGGTAGAGGTAGAATCACTTCTCAAGATTCTTACCCTTATCACTACTTGTATTCTATGATTCTGAAGTATGATTTAAGTGCACCTGATAGTATTTATCTACAACGTGACTTTAGATATGAAGCCCATATATAAATTGGGGTTTATGTTCTAGTTGCACTCAAAGATCTAGGATATCTCATCCCTCGTCACACTCATGCTAAGGCCTAGATAACGACAAGACAACTATAGTGGCTCCCATGCTAACTAGAAGAGAAATGCCAGAGGTTTGACTCCCGCTGACCATCATTTGAAGATTTCTAAAGATGTCTAAACTCTGAATTATGATGTCCTTGACATATTCTTCCACTATTAATTTATTTCTGAAGCTGTTGAGTTAAATTGTTCATCATATAATGGAGTATTTTCCTTGAAATCAGATAGTCACCTGAAATATATGAGGACCAAAGATGTATTGTAGATAAGAAAAATATTATTTAATAGGAAAAGGTTCAATGATTGCCATAACATGAACATGCAGACTAAATTTTTGTTTGCAGGTGACCAAGACATACAGATGGATATGTCACTATATCTTAGCTACAAGGGGTTGGCATGATTTGGCCTTACTGGTATATATGAAAAGTGTTTCTTCATGATGTTTGACAATAACTTTGAGTTCAATATTGAGATGTGCTTTGACTATAGATCTCTCTTCAATAACATTTGGACATGACGTGATGTCAAGTGATATGTTTTGAAGATTGTTGATTTTCCCTAACATCGATAATATGGGGGCATGATGACTTATTGGCCTCATCATTCTTAGCACAATAGTTGAAATAATGAGTTATGATTTGGCATGAAAAATGGAACTTTCATGACTCATCCTTGACATATGCATTTACACCTACTGATAGGATCACTTATATTATGATTATGAGAATGACTTGATAAAGTTTAGATTGATACTGCATGACTTATTGGCATGATGAAGTCATGATTTCATATGAGATACACCTACCTCCTCGATGAAAGTAATAATACTTTGATAATGGTCATCATATGGGTTCTAAACTCTGATGATTTGACATTGTTGTTGATGGTACGACATTGAGTTATGTAAGGATGATAATGTTGGCATTATCATTAGAGCATTGCAATCCAGATATTTTTATATTTGAGAGTTATATGATGAAGTCGGGATGACGAGTTCCAAAGTATGGCTTTGATATTGATTATGGTTCTGGTTTTATATCCTCATGATCTACGTGTGAGAGAAGATGAGCCTATGATGATATAATTAGAGGGAGAAGGCTTGTGAATCCCAAAATAATGTATCATGGCATGATGAATCAATTTCTAGAATTTGAAAAGAAATTCCATATTTCAAAGTGATTGGAAAATGTCATGAAAAAAAAAATCCTTGGATACTCTTATTTGAAGTTCAATATGTTGTCGAACTTGACATGGAATCCAACAGTTGGAGCATTGATGTTCTAGTTTGAACATCCATTTCTAGATGTATGATGTGCATAATGAATTCATGAGTGTTTCTTCACTCACATAGAGTAACCATTCGAGCATGCTTTGAAATATCTGCATAAGGTATTCTATTTTGAGAATGTGATATTTCTCCTATGATATATACCTGCAAAGATGTATTGATAATACTTGAGATTATTGTTGATATGGACATTCGAATGCTACTTTAGCATGAGATCTACCATGATATACTGGATGAGAGGTCGATAGCATGACCAAGGTTGATCATGATGTTGCTAGAATAGCTAGCTATGAGGCAAGATATAAAAGCTCCTTAGAAGAGTTGTTTGAGCATGATCTCAATATGACAAGGATACCATGAATACATTGTGATGATCCAATTGGAAGTAAGCTCCATATCTATGGTTGGGACCGAGGTACTCTCATATACTGAGACAATACAACTATTAAAAACAAGATTAGACTTACATTTGGACCCTCCGTGAGAGGGAGGATGATTATGGTATCCTTTTATGATTCAAATGATTACACATGATTTGAAAAGATATTTGATTCGATGTTCTATATGAACAAGAAACAATTGTTATTGAGGAAATATGATGATGAGAACATATTATCAATAATATTTTAATTGTAAATAATGTGTGTGTTCGTATTTCCGAACATATTTGAAATTAGGCATATATGCAGAAGTGGGGATGAAGTCCATTGCCTAGAGGAAGATTTCAATGTGTGTATAGTTGCACTTTGCGCTAAAGGATTTTATGGCTAATGTTTTAGTATTAAACAATGCATATTTTTTTTATCGCAATAATACCCAAGAAAACATTGCAATTTTATGATATTGTTGCTAATATTTTAGTCATAAATAATGTGTATCTCCTTGTTTCTACAACTACTTACGGTGGGTCTGCATTTTGCTCACATTTATGTCCCATCCCATGCTTGCTCTGCACAATGAAGTATGAAAAACTTATTCCACACATGCTATATCTAGGCACACCTCCTCCACACACTCTCTTGGCTAGACTCCACACACTTTTATTAGTAATATTACTCGTAATATTTTAGTGATAAACAATACATATCACTAGTCAATTGAGTAAAAGTTGTGTGGAGTGCACACAAATTTGTGCACAAAATCATGTTTCATTGCACTTAAGCTTTGTTTATAGGACATGCAGAAGTGTAAACCATCAATTTGCCATTCTGTTGCTAGAGTGCGCAAGTGAAAAAATAATTATATTGCATCATATTACTCAATGTTGCTTCTAGACATTCTATTGGATTTGGAGTGTGACTATCTTCTTGATTCAGAGGTCATATCTCAGCCGCTTCTAGATCCCAATCCTCGATGGGGG
>APFE031733867.1:3278-19829 GCA_000404065.3 Pinus taeda
AAGGGGTTTAAGGGGTCTAAGTAGCCCTCCTCTATGGGGTCCAGGGCAGCACCCTGGAAAATTTTGTTTTTGGACCCTATATTAGGTTGGGCAGACCTACCTATGGTTTTGTGCCTGATTTTTTCGCACATGGTTTTGGACGTGATGGTTTTCGGTCCATGGTTTTGGACGCGATGGTTTTTCAGTCCATGGTATTGGATGCTTCGGCATGTATAAATATGTATTGTAACATTAAAAAGGGATATAATGAAAAATGAATCTGGTAGTCTTGGTTTTGGGATCCAGGGGAAAATCTTTGTGTATATGTGTTTTATGTGTTATGCTCTCGCATTTTTTATTTTCTGTGTTTTAGAATTCGTATGCAGGTAATTTCTGTATGGGGTTAAAACCTACATGTTTTTCCATTTTCGTTGATTCTGGTTGAATTTGAATTGTTGCTCCAAGCCCGAGTAAGACAAAAGAACCTATGATCAGAAGCCTGAAGAAGGGAAGTTAATATTCCAATAGAAGAAGGTAATTTATAGTTTTGAAAGTTGTGAGAATTTTTTTTTTTAAAGGTGTGCTTATTGTATAATTCTTTGGTAGAATATTATTTAAGGAAATCAACAAGTTATACAGGTCCAATTATGTGAATTGGAAGTTAAAGAATCAGAACTTGATGGAAGGGGAAAATTTTTGGCCCATTGTATATGGACATGAACCCAAACCTGAAGCCCCCACAAACTCAATTCAAGATTGTGAGCATCGTGAGAAAAAAGCAAAAGTGCTTCTCAGAATGTACGTGAAGGACTATTATTCTGCATATCATAGATTGCAATATGTCCAAGGAGACATGGGATGCCCTTAAATGTTTGTATGAAATAGTCAACATAAATTGAGTTTATTCTTAAAAATTAAATTGCTTTCAATGAAATTGGAGGAGAATGAGAATGTAAATAACTTTATTTATACAACTAAAGGTTTGAAAGAAAAATTAGATTTTATTAGTGAAAACATATCAAGACGGATTTGGTAACTATAACGTTGAATGGTATTTAAAATAATATCAAATTTTTATTACAGATCTTGCAACCTAAGAAATAACTCCTACATTTGATGAACTCGCAAGTATTCTTCTATAAGAGGGAGGATGAAAGAAAAATCTTAGTTGTAGCTCTCACAATTCAAACTCAACATTAATGGCGAAAGGGAAACAACCTTCCAGAGGAAATCCATGGGAAAGAATAAGGGAAGTAAGCCACCATATGAAAAACCACATCAATGTATAACACAACAAAGGAAAGTTTAGAATGATGTGATATCTCGTGGCCAATGACATTTTATCCCTAATAGGCCTTGCATCACAATGTAGGAAATTTCAATGTCTCACACATAAAGAGTGTTTGTTGCAATGAGATATGTTGCGATAAAGGAAAGGTTAGGGAGACATTTTAAGTATGAACTTAATATAATGTTAATTTAGGTAAAAAGTGTTTTAATTATGTTCCTTTTGTGAAATATTGTATTTTATTAACCTAACCATCTTTATCATGTCATATACATTAATAATCTAGCAGTTCAACATCTCCTCAATATTAACACTTGATTCATAACTAAGCCCTTAGTTGGTCCATGATCTTTGTTTAAAGAGGATAGAATATCATTTATTAACAACTAGTGTGATAGATGTACATGTAAATTCTTTTTATTTGCATTAATAACATGTCTTTAATGTTTCCCTTTTTTATGGTTTTAACCACATAAACCCTACTATCCTAATAGGTGTGAGTGAATATACTGAAGTGTTCTAAAAATTACTATATTTTTTAAATGTACTTTATACAATATGATGTATCAAATATCTCACCATTTTCTCTAATTAATTGATTTATGCTCCTATACTTGAGCATGTTTTCATACTTGCATTCTTAAAAAACATATTTTGTTGCAAGAGTTCATAAAGTGATCATTAAGGGTTACAAGGTTGAATGCATATTTCCTTCTCATTCATCAATCTTATTAATCGTTCTATCTTATCCCAAGTTGTTCTTAATGGGGAATGTTAAGATATTTTGACACTTGGAGCTAGTTTAAGTTCAAACTTAGTCTAATGTGTTGTTAGGTAATCTTTTAATATGTGTTTTTAGTGCACTTTTGTACTCTAATAATCTAACTATCATGATCATGTCATATATATAAACAATCTAATAGTTCAGCATCTCCTCGATATTAACAACACGTTATTCTTGACTTATCCCTTTATTGGTCCATAAACTCTTTTTTAAGAACAATGAGAATCATTTGTTAATAATTTATGTGAGAAATGTGCATGTAAATTGTTTTCATTTACATTAATACATTGTTTTTAATGTCGGGTAGTATTTTCTTTTTTTACGGTTTTAACAACATAAGCCTTACTATCATAATCTATGTTAGTGAATGTACTAAGGTGTTTTACATGTATAAAAATACCATATTTTTTAATATATTTTTTTACAAAATGATGACTCAATGATTCATCTCACCATTGCTCTAATACATTGATTTGTCCCCATTCTAATTGAGCATGTTTTCATTTACATAACCTTTGAAATCATTTCACATATCATTTACATGTCATCCTACTGCAAGAGCCGCTAATTACAACCAATATTGGTGTCTCTCATGTCATCTATAATTGTATGATAGTTTCATGATTATTCATGAATTCTTCAACAACACATCCACCAACAACATGTCTCCCTATATGATTTCAACAAGAAATGGATTTTCCCTATTAGATGGTAACTTGAATATCCTCGAGGCAATACCACACTAAATAAATTGTTCATAATGTAAATTCTCTCCCCTATTATCCATGTGTGATGCAATATTATAATTTTTTCTTCATTTTTTCAACTATATCATCATTTATTCTCTGTTGATCAACCTCATGTGATATCATCATTATGATTTTTTCCTATATTTGTCAAACCTTCCTCATTTATATTGTCCATATCAATTGAGGATATCATCCAAGTTCACCTTCGCATTGTCACAACTAACCATTTTCATTAGAACATTCCTTTTAATGAACTTGTACACCAAAACAACAATTTCCTCAATAATAAGATTTCCCTTTCCCAGTAAGATGTTTTGGTTAATTATGGTGTCATCATCTTTTAAGTCTTCATTAATGAATTTACATTTTTGGCATCATATTACCATCCCTACTCTCTTATACTTCTACATCATCATTATTCATCACGATGTTATCACCAACCATGTGTGGTACAAACATGTCCACTCACATGCCAATGTCCTTCATGTCCTCCATGCTTGTTTGGCCAACAATTCGGCATTGTGTCCCTTCACCACATTTGTTATCAAATTCCTCCTCATGCTTTCCTTCAATGGGACAAAGTTTTCCTTGTGTTGTAACTTATCAATTGCGCTTCATATGATCCAACTTATAGAATTTTTCCATCACTTTTCAAAAATCATCCATTCAACCCTTTCATCATTTCTTCCAATGAATTGCTTTACAATTTTTTCAATATTAATGGTGTAAAATTCATAGCTTTACAAGTTTTTTTATATTATTGGCTCAAAATTATCATTATAATTATTAATTATTCTAATTGTATATCTTTAATGTTGATTTGAAAATATCATCTCCATAGCTCCAAGATGATCTAGCATCCCTACTTATAATCTTTTTCACAATATGTGTGCACAGAAATCTAAAAAAATTGAGAAAGGACAAATGATCACATCATCATTCAAAAAAACATGATTCCCATGAATATTCTAACTCCATAGATATAGAGAGACGTATATAATGTACAATGATAATAACTTAATTCATTATAGATCCTCTATGTCAAGTGGGTGTAGCTTGAGTGGTAGGGAGGAATCACTATTATCCTCCCCACCTAGGTTCTAGTCCCAGTAATATTGACATCCTCACCCCTTGGGAGCCATTTCTACATGAAAGATAATCATTTCACCTAGACACGGGTGGATTTTTTGTGGATGTAGCTAGTATCAATCTCTAGTATAGTGAACCAGCAAAAAAACAAACATTATAAAGCCTCTTTAAACACAAATCATAAAATAGAATTGTTTATGATGCCAGCTAACTGACATCCCTTCATAAATCCCACGTGGACCTATGAGCTAAGGCCACACTTGCATTGGAAGCACTATTATAAGCGTAATTCACATAAAAACCTGAACCATACAGAACTCAGAATGCACAGGAATGTACACGGAAACATGGAAACCCAATCCAAACTACTTAAGGCCAGACTTCAAATATTATACACCCGCCACTATAACTCCATCGGATCCACTCTTTAATCACTCCAATCCTTTCCGCTGACCTTTCTGATCTCTGCTCTCTGATTAAAATAGGACTGTCGATCTGATCCTTAGATCCAACAGTAGGACTTCACCCGATCAACAACACAGAACGCTCGATCTCAACCGTTCAATCAACCCCACTTGATCTGATGGTTGAAATTGATTTCAAGTGGATAACTTGCGAGAGGAATAACCGCCCCATAAAGTGGTTTTCTATCTCTAGTCTCCTGCCACACGTCAGCTAATGAATGGTATCGGGTGACCAGCCCTAAATATCAATTACCATTTTTCGATCGCCCAATATTCCACTTACTGTATATAGAAACCTCCTTCCACCGATTAACGCCTGCGCTCCTTCTTCAAGTCATTTAATCTAGTCTGTTGATTCATGAGATCCAACGGATCCTGTGTAGTGATCCTTATAGTATTTATTTCGTCTCTTCACTTGATCTCGTTCCTTTTGTGATGAACTTTCCACTTTAACACGGTTCCTCTGTGATACTTTGTTTTCACAACCACAACTCCATATATAACAATCTATGATACCTTTGGATCAACAACTAGGATTAATATGGCTCAAACACTATTATTAACACTCAGGACCCCAAAATATGCTTTGAACGCTGTGATTTATAACTTTAGGCATAAAAAACAGAGAAGAATGCCTAATTTGTTCTGCAGACAACTGCACAGAGACAAGCGAAGGATTTCAATAAAAAAAACACATTCACGCACAATGAATCATTTATTCAATACAATAAGCTTACAGAGTCTCGGCCCTCTAGCTCGATTACATCAATAAAAAACCCTGTTTCAATCTTGAAATCTTCGCTTTCTCTTACTCGACTCTAACCTAGATAACCTCTAGCTAGCCTCTCTAACCTCTCTAACCTCCAGCTAACCTATTCAACCTCTCAATTATACAAAAAGATCACAATTTATACAAAAGTGGATTCATGAACCAATTTTGGTTCAAATCCAGAAATCTCTCACTCTCTCCTAGAGAATCTCTTCAATTCCACTATTTTCTAGACAAATGCTAAATCAAGCTTTCAAATCCCTCATATCCTACTTAAACCAAATATCTTTAGCTATTTGGTCTGATCTCCACACAAGGAGGATCAATCAGCCACTATACCCTTTTTCTCATATTTTACAATAAATAAACACTCTCACACATTTAAATAAATAAAATTAACTAATCCCTTATCTTCCAACCCCTTATTAGTCACAACATGTGATCATACCATCACATTGTTGACTAGGCCTGAATGCTCCTGCATCAGACTTCCAAAGTTGAAAGTTTTCATGACCTCTTGGTCATGTGTTTCTTTTGCTAATCATCTAGTATCCCAAACTTTACTTTGTAACTAGTCGTCACTTTCATCATGTTGTTGATTCAATTCTTCTGCCACTGTCACTTTTGTTCTTCCAAGATTCCAAATCTTATTTTGTTGTTGTTCTTTTTCCTTACTAATACAGATTCCTTATGTTAATTTCTCTTCCTTGCTATCCCTCTTTTCATTTGATTCCATCTTCCACAATTTCTCAACTTCTTCTTTACAACTTGTTCTCAACTGAACTCCACTGACATTTGCCTGCTGTACATTTCTCCTCACCATAGAAATTATAAAATTTCTGTCCAATTCTTCTTCGCCTCTGCCATTTACAAATTGTTGTTTGTACTCTACGGTTTCCTTTTCATTATCATTAAAGATAATCCTTTCCTCTATGTTATCAAGTTCATCTAATATCTTTTCTAGAACAATACAAATTCCTTTATATTCAATAAGCATGTCATTTGCATATGACTCCTCCTTCCTGTATAAAACAGAATTTCCATCACAATTGTCAAATTCAACATAACTATGTTTTTCATTTTCCATAGGTAATTCTGCCATCAAATCTTTATATTGTCCTTCAGCATAAGTTATGAAATTGTCATCAATTTTCATTTCCATACTTTCCTTTGTATTATACGGTGTTCCTTGTTCTAACACAAGACTGTCATTCAACAGTTCAATAGCTAGGATTTCTTGGAGCATATCATTATGAAGTACCCTTTCCTCTTCTATACTTATTGCAACAAAGTGATGTTGTTTTATCTCTTCCTACAATAGAAGCAAAATTCTAGTTTTCTAAAGCTTCTTCGTGGTTTATGGATTCATAAAAATAATCCACCTTAAAATCACAAAATTCTTGAACTTCTGCATCTGTCAACATCATCATATATTCCTTCACAATTTCCATAATACTTTCATTTTGATTCTCTACTAAAGATATTTCATTCTGGTTATCATCACAAACTTTCATTTGCTTACCTTCAGCTTCTTTAATTATGACAATTTCCCTGTCAATACCATCATTCTCAAAATTATTAAATACATGCTCAAAATATATTTATGTTTCAGCCATCTCTTCCAGTAATCTAACTTCTTCATCAACATGCATAAGCACATTGTCTAATTGATGTTCATCACCTATCAAACCTTAAAACATACACAACATGTCAGTTTCAAAAATACAAGGCTCTTCATTATAAGCCTCAGTGATCAGTTCCTCATGCTTCTTTGAATTATTTTGATAGTTCACTAAGTTATTGAGAAATTCTTCCTCAACATCTCTGATTTCTTCCTCATTAAAGAAAACTTCTGGGACTGCAACTTCTTGACTATGCTTGGCAATTTCATCATAAGTTTGTAGAATACCTTCCTGTTCTACACAATTTTTCCCATCACTCAATCTATCCAAATAAGATAACAATGTCTCATCCTCTTCTATGATAATACTTTGATCTTTCAAAGATTTCCTTGACTTAACTCCTTCAGCTAAGTTCTCTGTTTCAATGTTTCTTCTCTTCATTTCAAAAATCTGCAATGCATTTTTTTCCTTTCCTGATTCCATTTCCCATTGATCTTTTATCCATGCTAAAATTCCTTCAAATATGATCCAATATGCTTTTACTAAGAAAAGACACAACCATTCAGCCATACCTTTTAATTTTCTCCACCAATTGAAGTCTTGAAAGTCTTTATGCATCTCCTTTTGTGGTTTTCTTGCCTCTACCTCTTTCACCTTTTCATACACAGGTTCAAATTCATTAGGTTGCATACCTGCAATTTTACATTTACAAAAATAATTAATCCCAAAAATATGAGATTTTATTTTCTATGAGGATGCTACCAGCACATTCTTCTCATTCTGATCTGCATAGATTAATTCTTCACCACTATCATCACTATCTTCACTGTCTCCTTCCCCAAGCAGATATCCTTTCTCTAGTTCACAAATGTATTCTACTCCTTCATTCTCAATTGTTCGGAGTATTAATTTCTCAGCAAACAATTCTCTGACAGGCCATTTAACTCTTTTTCCCACATAAAATCCTTGTTTCCATTTTCTCTAATTCCTTTCAATACCAGCTTCTTCAAACGACTAAGTTTTGCCTTCATCTCACCCAACTCTATGTTCCTTTCTTCTTTACTCACTCCTTTGAGTCCAACTACTTCAGCACTCTTTTTCCTCTGCTTCTGACTTTCCTTTGTACCCCTGCCATGACTAACAATAGTCAATTCAATTTCTTCATTTGGTGAACTATCCTTGTTCACTAGTGAGTTGCAACTAGCCTTTTTCATCAGTAACATGTCTCCTTCATGCCTCCCCAAACTTTCTTGAGTTTAGCCTTTTGGAACCTATTGGTTCTTTCCTCGAACCTTTCACTGACTAACAATTCTACCTAGTTCTCCTCTTACTAGAATTGTTATCTCCTATCCATAATCACAATTGTGGGGCTGCCTCAACAACTTCTACCCAACCACAGTTGGAAGTTGTTCTCATCTCCCCTTGAACACTCCTTACTCTAGGCTCTGCATCTTCAATTGCTTACTTCCTTCTTCCAATCAGTAATTTCATTTACTATTGGGTATTGTCACCTTTATTCATCTAAGAGTTCTTATTGCTCTATCTTCTTTAACATAGCTCATATGCTATGATGCTGGTACAATTCATTCTATCTGCCAACAATTCCAATGCTTCCACTGACATGCACAATCTTATCTCAAGATACATCAAAGTAACCTTTTAAACCTGCAATATTTCCTTCAAAGATGTATTAAAACTAATTCCCATTCCATCAGTTAAAACTTTGCCAAAAGATTCATCTGTTCACTATTTCATTTAAAATTTCCATTCAAAAGCCTTCATACATTCAACAACTATTTCCTATTTACTTTCCATAATGGACTCTTTAGCTTTCAAGATCAATTAATATTAGATCTGAATTTTAATTATATTTACCAATTTATGACAGATACTATCAATTCCTTCTGATAACTTGTTTGTAAGAAAATCTTGTTTCGCTTCCATAAATTCCAAAATTCATTCCTTGTAGTGGCTCTCTTTTCAGATCTATTATATCCAACCTTCAGTCTAATTGTTCCTTTATCTATCGATATCATTGTCTTCAACAATTCTTTAAGCAATCCTCAATCATTCTCAGTTTCCACAAAATTCTTCAAATCATTTAAATGACTTCAATGTCGTAGAAAACCACTCTTCTATTTAGCTTTAACTTCTAAACCTTTTATTTCAATTTTCCTTTTAAATCAAACCAATCATTCAATCAACTTACATGGAAATTTCATTTTCCTGAAAGGAAAACATCTTTTCATTTGAAATTTCAATCCCTTGTTGTTATTTAGACATTCAAAACACATCTCTGCAAAATTATCAAAATAAACATTCTTACCATACCTTCATCAGAAGTTCACTGCTTCCCCATTTTGATCTCAGTGTCCTTTGTAGTCTGATTCCCATTTGTATCGATCCACTTTTGTGCAAATTATACATATGTTGAGATTTAAAATTCAATTTCCAAACCAATCCTTACAGAGCGTTGAGCTAGCTCTACTACCAAAATTCATGCCAACTAACTGACATCCCTTCATAAATCCCATGTCGACCTATGAGCTAAGGCCACACTTGCATCGGAAGCACTATTATAAGCATAATTCAC
The DNA here is from genome assembly GCA_000404065.3 of Pinus taeda. Classification (NCBI taxonomy): domain Eukaryota; kingdom Viridiplantae; phylum Streptophyta; class Pinopsida; order Pinales; family Pinaceae; genus Pinus; species Pinus taeda. The sequence continues at coordinate 12,616 of APFE031733867.1, forward strand.
ATAAAAACCCGAACCATACAAAACTCGGAATGCACAGGAATGTACACGGAAACATGGAAACCCGATCCAAACCACTTAAGGTCGGACTTCAATTGTTATACACCCGCCACTATAACTTTGTCAGGTCCGCTCTTTAATCGCTCCAATCCTTTCTGTGGACCTTTCTGATCTCCGATCTCCGATCTCCGATTAAACTAGGACCATCAATCTGATCTTTGGATCTAAATGTAGGACTTCACCTGATCAACAACACTAAATACTCGATCTCAACCATTCAATCAACCCCGCTTGATCTCATGGTTGATATTGATTTCGGGTGGATAACTTGCGAGAGGAATAACTGCCCGATAAAGCGGTTTTCTCTCTCTAGTCTCCTGCCACGCGTCGGTCAATGAATGGTATCGGGTGACCAGCCCTAAATACCACTTACCACTTTTCAGTCGCCCGATATTCCGCTTACTGCATATGGAAACTGTCTTCCACCAATTAACGCTTGCGCTCCTTCTTCAAGTGATTTAATCTGGTTCGTTGATCCATGAGATCCAACTGATTCTATGTATTGATCCTTATAGTCTTTATTATATCTCTTCACTTGATCTCATTCCTTTTGTGATGAACTTTGCGCTTTAACATGGTTCCTCTATGATACTTTGTTTTCACAACCACAACTCCATATATAGTAATCTATGATACCTTTGGATCAACGACTGGGATTAATACGGCTCAAACATTGTTATTAACACTAAGGAACCCAATTATGCTTTGAATGTTGCGATTTATAACTTCAGGCATAAAAAACAGAGAAGAATACCTAATTTGTTCCGCAGACAATTGTACAGAGACAAGCAAAGGATTTCAATAAAAACAACACATTCACGTGCACTAAATCATTTATTCAATACAATAAGTTTATAGAGTCTCGGCCCTCTGGCTCGATTACAGCAATAAACAACCCTATTTCAATCTTGAAATCCTCAGTTTCTCTTACTTGACTCTAATGTCTCTCTAACCTCTCTAACCTCCAGCTAACCTATTCAACCTCTCAATTATACAAAAAGATCATAATTTATACAAAAGTGGATTCATGAACCAATTCTGGTTCAGATCCAGAAATCTCTCACTCTCTCCTAGAGAATCTCTTCAACTCCACTCTTTTCTAAACAAATGCTAAATCAAGTTTTCAAATCCCTCATATCCTATTCAAACCAAATATATCTAGCTATTTGGCCTGATCTCCACATAGGGAGGATCAATCAGCCACTATACCCTTTTTCTCATATTTTACAATAAATATACACTCTCACACATTTAAATAAATAAAATTAACTAATCCCTTATCTTCCAACCCCTTGTTAGTCACAACATGTGCTCATGATCACATTGTTGACTAGGCCTAAATGCTCCTACATCAATTTAACCAACTAAACAAGGACTTTTGAAAATGGTCAAGAAAGAAAAAGGCCTTGACATTGGTCTAGGTCTAGTTACATTTTAAAATTTCTGAAAATATTTACTTCATTTCTTCTAGGCCGACATGGTGAGGAGGTTACATAATTCATATGTGAGTGACGCATTGCTTGGGAAGACATCTAGTTGACACTTTGTGTTGATGTCTGAAGTTGGAAAGGTGGTGTTATTGAGCTCTATTTTGGATACACACATGGATTTTTGGGTTGATGGTTAGCAAGTAAGCCTTAGGGTACCTAAAGGGGCTCAAAGCTTGAATCCATCTTAGTCCCACCTGGATAGCTTTCCTTGGTCAGGAATCAGGTCCATGGCATTGCGGTGCCTAAACTGGTTAGTGATTGTTTGGATAGACTGCCCTGGTTAGGAATCTAGTGTATGGCATTGTGGTGACTAAATTAGTTCATAGTTCATATAGTTTGAGATCCTCCATTGTATTTGTACATTATGAATACCTCCCTACTTAAGAGGAGTGTTGGAAAATGTAACTATGTTCATTATTCAATAATGTACTTGACTCATCATGTAATGTACTTGTCAAAAGAATAAAGAAAATAACTTTATTATTATTATTGTGACTTATTAAGCATGGATATCATGCTTAGGTTGCCATGTTTTATGTAAAAGTCCCCATTGAGGACTTCTAAGGTTTATTTTGAGTCTATAGAGTTATTGTATATTTAAAGAGACTCTTCTTGGGCTTTTGAATCATGTAAAAGGGTGAAGTATTGAGTCAAATATGAATTATGTAACCTCCACACCATGTCAGCCTATGAGAAGATCAAGTTTGCCTAAGGACCCTATTTGACCCCATAAGAAGCCTATAAAATGAAGGTCACCGAATTCATTTGGAGCATCATTCTCTCACAAGTTTGAATTCTCTTGTAGTTAGAAGAAGTACGAAAATATCTTCTAGCTGGGAAAAAGTGAGAAGGTGTCTTGTAGCTGGGAAAATGTGTGAAGTCCTTTGTCAGGAAACCAAAGCGAATGTGAGTTTGGGGAAGTATAAGGAGACAAGGAAAATTGAAAATTTGGTCTCTCTCTCTCTGTTTCGTGTCCTGGATTGGGATATCGAAGTCTTCCAAGTTTCACTATTTCCAGAAGCTGCCAGTTGTCGTAAGTTTTTGCCTAGTCGAAGTTGTTAGAAAGAGGCCGAAATTATGGGAGGTTGACTTGGTGTGGAGGGAAGTCTGGTCTTGGTCTAGGGTGAAGTGTCTCAAAAGGTACTATTGAAAGGAAGAATTACCTTGACTAGGTTTTCCCCTTGAGGGGGATTTTTCCCTTGCATGTGCCTACATCTGGTGTCTACTGTTTTATGTGTTGTTTCTTTTCGTAATTGCTTGATGAACTAAAGAAATAATATATAAAGAACCTTCATAATAAGAATCATCATGAGTAATTATCAAGAAAAATAAAATATTTACTGCCTTTCTGATTTTCTAATATGGTATCAGAGCTTTGGTGAAAAAAGAAAAAGGCAGTCTCAAGCACTTGATCTATTCATAGGTACTGTCTCAAGGAAGGAGTCTATTATATTTGAGTAAGATGTCTAACTCAATCAAGGGTGAGAATAAACTTGAAGGAGCATCTAACTTCAAATCCTGGAAGAAGAGGATTGACCTAATCCTCGAGAAGAACAAGGTGTTGAATTTGGTGGCTATGAATCTGATGGTAGAAGGGATAAAAGACAATATTGTCCCATTCATAGCTAACATCGATCGTGCTCAAGAAATGTATGAAGCCTTGTTGAATCTATTTACTATTAAGAACATTAGACAAGTATAAATTTTGAAGAATGAGTTGAGGACTACGAAGATGACTAAAGAAGATATTGTGGCAACCTTCTTTGTGACAATATCTAGAATCAGGGATGATCTCTTGGCCATCGATGAGATTTTTCCGAAAAAAGAACTTGTGATCACTACTCTATTAGGATTACCACCCTCTTAGGATGCATTTTCTACAGGTCTCAATAGTTGGAAGGTATCTCCCACCTTTGAATAATTATCACTGCCTGTCATCAAGAAGAATTAAGGATCTCAATGGTTGTCAACCCTGAACGAGTATCAAATTCTTACATTTCTCATAATAAAGGAAAGAGATCGAAGGGATCAAGAAATAAAGTTGACATGTCCAAGATAGAGTCTTATCAATGTCATAAGAAGGGTCGCTAAAAAAGTGACTGTCTCAAGAATCCAAAGAATAAGAAGAGAGGAAGGGATCACATCAACCTTGCTATAGAAGGAGACTCAAAGAAATTTGTAGGTATCCCTCAAGCTTTGGAGGGAGACCTCAAATCCTCCCAAAGATAAGTATTTCATGTTTTTTCAGTTTTGCATTCATGTACTTATTTAGTTTTGATTATATCAAATACTAATCACCTTTCTCCCTTTGTTGTCTTGATTAGGGAAAACATCTGCAAGAAGGAGAATCTCTCAAGACAAGGTTAGTCAAGAATCAAAGGTATGCTTTAAATACAGTGATTGAAATAATTATTCATTTGATGATCTATTACTAGCTCTGTTATGACTAGTTGTATTGAATCTTAGTGATTCTTGATTAGGGGATTCATCTCTTGATAGATCTACCCATACCTCTCACATACTTGATAGACTATGTAGAACCCTAGATAGGTTCTGGAAAACCCTAAACAATGGATGCGCTATTGTGAATGTCTAAAATCCTAAAAGATGATTAGGTATATTGTGAAATTCTAGTTGAAGTTTTTATTGATGATATCATGTTTGGGATTCTGGAGTGATCAAGAAATCCTAACTTTTTAGGATTGAATGATAAGGTCTAAAGTCCTAGAACCTTTGAAATTTTGCTAGTATAGGGTTTGATATGTTTCTACATTGGAACCTATTGTAGCGGCTGCAACCACCCTCCAGAATTTTTCCTTAGCTTCGTTTTGGAGCCTCTCTACTAAAAATCCTTAGCAACATGTCTTTCACTATCCAAGTACATAAGCTTTGAGTGAGTTTTAGTGGCTTACCAACCTGTGTTGATCAACTTTTTTGCCTCCCATCCGCACACTGACATTCCAGACAACAATTTTCTAGCTGAGGTGCTCAACTAGAAAATTGGGCAATTCTAGACGAAAACCAGCCTTCCCCCCAAAAACTATGCAATCCAACTGGATTGCCTACTGGGCTCCAAACATGCACAATCTAGCCAGGCATCCTTCCCTCTACAAAATGCAATTCATCCCAACACTGGGCTTTAGGTCAGAAATTGCATAATTCTAATTGACATCCAGGGCTTCAGTCCAAAAATTGCACAATGCATGAGGGACAGCCAGACTAGCTCAGCCCAGAAACTACGTAAATATCATCCTCAAGCTTGCAGGCTATTTCATGTGCCATCAAGTTGGTTGGTTCACTCCATGAGTGACCAATCTTGATTTTCATTCATGGGTTGCCTTTCCCGAGAAAGCAAAAGGCAAAATCATCCCTTGATTTTAGGGACCCATTTTTAGCAATTGGAGGTTACATGCAAAATTTGTTTTAGAAACCTCCCGCCAAGTGTCGCTTTCCTTATATTTGTGGCATGTGCGTCATAAGCCTCATCCTTATCAAAACTTGTTTATTCGATGCTACAGAGCTCCTTCCTCACATCAATCTTGAAGCCTTGCCATTCCACCTTGCATCTAGGAGTCTAGGCACATTCAGCTCAGCTTTTTCCGAGTAAGTCTAATTTTCATGGCTTTTGCTGCTTTTCTGTTTCTTTTTATATTTTTCTTTGTGTAAGTGTTTTTTGCTTCATTTCAATTAATTCTTGTTGTTGTTTTGATGCATGTTAGCTTTTAGAAGCATTGTTTCAGCTTTTCATTGCATCTCACTGTTACCACATGCATGACATTTTTTCTGCACTAGCAATCATCGTTGCGGAAACTCGCTTCACACACATGCTTGTTTTCCCATTTTCTAAATCCTTCACTCACTATTTGTATGCATGATCATTCACTCTTGTTTGCACTCAGTTTTTCCATGCATTCAGACTTCTCATGCTTTCACTTTCCCGTCGGTAGGTTTGGGCTACCTTGGTCCAAACCTTGCCTTAACTGGCTAGCAATGCGCATTTCTGGAAGTGAAGGCTCTGCCTTCCCTCCAAAAACTGTGAAAATATGGCCTAGCACTAGCCTCCAAGCTTTCATTGCGCAATTCTGAGAGGCAGTGCCATATTGGCCCTAGAAACTGTGCAATGCATTTTACTGGTTTGCATGTCATTGCTAACTGAAACTGCGCATTCTGCAATTTCAGTCCTCAGTAGACCAGGATGGAGTGTGTATTGCGTCATTCCAACAGTTAGTCATCCTCCCGACATCCCGAACTGTGTCTTGCGCATTTTTGGCAGTCAACCTCCCAACCTCCTAGTGAAAATTGCGCAATATTCACAGTGAATCACACGGGTATGTTGCATGTCAGTCCTCAAATTTGTTTTGGCTTTCAACTAACAGATTACTTTCCATGAGTGTTGTTATGTCTCTAGGTATCATAGGCGTTCATTTGCCTCTCAGTATTATAAGTGCAATGGCATCCAAGAGAGCAGGGTCAAAGGACACCATTGAGAGCGCAACTGGAGATGCAGTTGAGAAAGTGTCTATGAGTTTGCCTATCTATGAAGACACCAAGTTATTCATACTCAAGGATATCAAGATGAAATGGCAGCAGCATCGCAGCGAGCAGAACCATCAGCAACAGCAGAGGGTAGCAGACTTGTGCATGAAAAAGGCAAGAGGAAGGTTGTTGACAACATAGAGGCAGAGAAGTTGCAAGTTCAAAGCATATCCACTTGTGATGAAAGAATTTTTGGATATTGAGGCTAAGAGGTGACAATGCGACAAGAGGATCGTGCAAAGGCAAAGAGAGAAACAGACGATGGAGGAAATAGAGAAGGAGTTGCAGGATTTGAAGTAGCTACTCAGGGAAGGATAGGAGCTACGCATAAGAGAGAAGGAAGCATAATAGGAACAGGTATAATAGGAGTTGCAGCATGCACAGATTGATGAAATTGTTCCCATACAGGTTATAGACTCATCCGAGCAGCTGGTACAGAGAAAACATGGTGAGCAGTCGCAGGAGCAGGACTTGGCTCAAGAGATTGAACAAATGCTAGAGAAGATGGACACGGATATGGTGCAGCTAGAGTCAGATCAGGATATTTACCTCATGCCTAAGAACCAAGAGGTCACCCCACCAACTTCACTAGATCCAGAAGCAGAGCAAGTCTCAAGCGATCAAGGAGACATAGATATCCTTGAAGACAATCCAGAGGCGGAGATGCACTGTTCTGAAACCAGCTCAAGAAAAGATAGAAAAGATAGATCAACACCTTAGAATTCAGCCTCTTCGAGGGGGCAACCTCCTTTACATTACATAAATGAACAATTCTTCGATCGATGTCAATGAAAAGACCTCATTTCTATATATAGGAGTCTAAGGGGTCATAACATAATCAGAGCCGACATAACAATAATAATGTAAGGGCACATAATAACAATAGTGGGCTTCTATGGGGCACAATAGTAACAATATGGGCACTACATGGGTACATCAATATAATAAGTGGGTTGTACTAATAACAATAAGGGGTTACACTAGTAGTATAAGGGCCTAACATGCCCTCTCCTTCAAAAAGTGTTGTCCTCAACGGTTGAGTAGTTCTTGATGCTTTTGTATAAAATTCTTGTCCTCCCATGTGGAATCTTCAACAGGTAAGTTCTTCCACTTGATGAGATACTCTGAAAT
>APFE031733867.1:29219-57671 GCA_000404065.3 Pinus taeda
ATGTCGAGACAATATTGCAGAGGTTTAATATGTAGGATAGTAAACCGGTGAAGGTTCCTATTCCTGTAGGTGTAAAGTTATCTGCTGAACAGTGTCCCAAGACAGAAGAAGAGGAAGAGGATATGTCTCGTGTTCCATATGCAAGTGCAGTCAGTAGCTTGATGTATGCGATGGTCTGTACTAGACTATACAGTGCACATGCAGTGGGAGTTTTGAGCAGGTTTATGTCAAAACCAGGGAAGGAGCATTGGACAACAGTGAAGCGAGTTTTCAGGTATTTGCGTGGCACTAGTCATTATGGTTTGTGCTACCAAGGAAGACCAAGATTGGACAAGTGTTGGATATTTGTGGCTTTGTTGATGCAAACTGGGCTAGAGATCTGGATTAGAGAAGATCTACAAGTGGGTATGTGTTTAACCTATTTGGAGGTGCAACTAGTTGGATGAGTAAGAAACAATCTGTAGTGGTAATATCAACCACAAAGGCAGAATACATGGCAACCACTCATGCAAGCAAGGAAGCGTTTGGTTGCAAAGATTGTGTTCAAGTATGGGGTTAGTACATGGAGCTATAAGGATAGACTGTGACAGCCAAAGTGCAATTTTCTTGGTAAAGAACCTTGCATATCATTCAAAGAAATACCACATTGATGTTCAATATCACTTTGTGAGGGATATGATAAAAGACAAAAAGGTGTTGCTAGTAAAGGTGGACACTTTGAAGAATATTGCAGATGCATTGATAAAATCTGTGAGCTCTGAGAAGTTCTCTTGGTGTAGAGGAACAATGGGCATTGGAGGGTTGGATAAATGACTAAGCTCTCTTGTGGCCCCCTGTGGAAAGAAAACAACAAGTGGGAGAAATTTGGGTTGTGTTATATTCTTTCCACGACTAGCCCACGTAGTTAACTGGGGGTTAGAAGGGGGGTGGAGCCCCCCTTTTGTTGCACCAATTGCGTAGCGGGGGGAGTCACAGGGAATTTGAGGGGTGCAGGTAACCCCACTCTATGGGGACCGGGGCAATGCCCTGAAAAATTTTGGTTTTGGACCCTATATTAGGTTGGGCGGACCTACCTATCGTTTTGTGCATGTTTTTCACACATGGTTTTGGACGCGATGGTTTTCGGTCCATGGTTTTGGGCGCGATGGTTTTCGGTCCATGGTATTGGATGCTTCAACATGTATAAATATGTATTGTAACATTGAAAGGAACATAATGAAAAATCAAGCTAGTAGTCCCGATTTTGGGATCCAGGGGAAAATCTCAGTGTATATGTGTTTTATGTGTTATGCTCTCACATTGTTTATTTTCTATGTTTTAGAATTCGTATGCAAGTAATTTATGTACGGGGTTAAAACCTAAAAAAAGAATCTACTTCTACTCTTTACAATGGAATCCCATAAACATCGAGCAAACAAAAATCAATAGAGGAAGAGAATCAAAGGCACATAACACAATAAATATCCGGGGAAAGACACAACTCAAAACCCCACTATCTATTTTGTATTAATCCAGAAAATCAAGATGAAATTAAAATGCTTGTTCTCTCTAGAACAATCCCAGCACTCAACAAATTCAATCTCCAACTCATAAGAAAGCTCAAGGCCAAAGCTTAGCCAATTCACAAGCTCTCCAAATGTCTATTCCAATATGCAATTCCTATGAAGGATAGATTCTATTTAAAGGGGAATAATGCCTCTAAAAACTACGCAATCCCTTAAGGATCAGTTCCTGATTACATGCACTATCAGTGCAACTCAGAAAAATCTAAGACAAATAGTACACTGTCCTTGCACTCTAGTCTCAACAAGGTCTTTCTTTGAATTGAGACACATGAGTTTCTGATGAGTAAATATTCAGTTAACTAGAGTACCACTGGTGGAGTTCATTAGTGTCACCACTCATTGTTAACTCACTATTAGTTCTCTTAATCACTTTGAGAACTAATTTAACTGGACTTAACTCAGTAAACTATGTTAACTAATTTTACAACTCATAATTAACTCACATTAGACTCCTACAAAGTAGGGAGAACATATACATGACTTCCAAAAGACTTCCAACTCGAATTTCCTATGTTAAGTAAGTTTAATAAACTTAATTAACTAATTTTAAGTTGCTATGAGAATAGAATTCAAATTTAATTCACAGTTTTATTCAAGGACAAATTAAACTGGAATTTCTTGTTGCCATTTCTCAACAGATTTTCTATTCGACAAAGCAAATTGTGAGGCGTTTTCATCTCAGAATCTCGCTCGCTTGCTCCAGCTACGTATTGACTTTTTCCTTTGACCATGTAATTCAATATTTCTTCTAATGATTTGGTGCAAATAAATAGGAGGATATCGTTGAGGGGATCAACCTCTTTCTGCCCATATCTTTCTTTCCTTGAATGGCACCTAAGACCCTGTTCAACAATGGGGTTGGATGCAGAAATAGATGTTAGCTGCAGAATTGCACGAATCTGATAGCCAATGCAAAATTTAACTTAACAATAAGGAACATTTTTGAAATATGAAAAATAGGATAATTTTTACCTTACCTATGTCAAAAACCTACAATTTGATGCCTATCAAGTCAAAAATAATGGTCAAGGAGAAGGAAAATGAGTGAAGAAGAGTGTTAAGATGAAGCATTCATGAGGCTCTACACATATTAAGAAGTTAAAATATAAATTGAATCCAGTAAAAGACAATTTAGAACAAATTATCAATAATGAAGCATCAATGTCGTCAGACACAAAAATTCAAGTTGAGAAGAAGGGAACACAAATAGATTTAGTTAATATTATGAATTAAGACCAATCGAGTTAAAGTAACAACATTTTTAGATGTTGGAGTAAAAATAATGTAAAGTGAAGATCCAACAACCAACCAAGCAATATTAGATGTTGGAGTAAAAATAATGTAAAGTGAAGATCCAACAACCAACCAAGCAATATTAGTTCATGAAGAAAATCATATCTTGAAAGCAAACCAAGAATATTCTACAAGCATTATAATGGAAAATCATGTTACAAAAAAACCTTATCCACATCCAAATCATAAGAGTAGATATTTTAACCTGTCAATGTATCAATTGTTGGGGAATGAACCTAAACATTGATCATATAACAAAACTTGAAAGAAATTAGAAAAAGAGTACTCGTATTCCAAGACAATGGGTGGTTTGTAAAGATATCATTACAACACTTAGCACATCACATTGTGATTATAACATCACAACGCTAGACTGATTTGATTACAATTTTATACATCATGATAAAATTTGTCGATACATTGTAACCCATAGGGTCCATTATTTATAGTGTTTGAATCTAATTAATTCCATTGAATTGTAGAGGATTCAGTCCATAAATGAACATTGGTTGTTTCAACTATTTCCTCAAAATCCACTTTGTTTTGTTAGCTAGTTGACTCTTCTAGTCAACTCAACTTTCGTTGGCTAGTCAAATGCTTGAGTTGAATTGACCATTTAATCAGTCATATGGTAAAATGCTTCACTAATCTCTCGATTTTTATCAATCCCCTAACTAACTTCCTCTTGGTAGTCAATCCTATGTAGGTCAATCCTTTGACTAACTATCTCTAGAAGCTATAGAGGTGTGATGAACTAATAGGACAATAGGTTCCAACATCCCCCACATCAACACAACATTCTGGAGGCTTAGGAGGTGAAATTACGTCTCCAAGGCACCACCACCCCCATGATTGCGAATTTAGGAAGCCCAAGCATACCACCTAGTTTAATAAACTTAGATTTGGATAATGGATCCATAAATATATCAACAAAATAATCATCTATCCTACAATGTAAGAGGGTGACGAACTTCTCTTGAAATAATTGCTCAATTAATGAGCATGAAGTTTGACATGATTCATCTTAATATGTGTAACAATATTGTTGGTAACCCATATTTGCACACTCTGATTGTCACAATAAATAGTAGTTGAGGCTTCAATAAGAAACCCAAGCTATATCAAGAGTTGAATAATCCAAACTACCTCCATTCCCGTGTTAACAACTATACAATATTTAAATTTTGTAGTTGATTGATCGACGTGGATATTGGTGGCCACCCGCCTATTCCACCTATACCTCCAGTTGGTTTCATCAGTTTCCCTATTTATAGTAGCATTTACTATTTTAAGTAGTTTTTTCGATTCTTGAACTTTCAGAGTAGTTTTTACCCCCTAAACGACATTTTTTTGAGGTATGAAGAAATCCCATAGCCATAGGCAAGAGCCTATGGAAAATCTTGCAATACTCGGAGTTATAGTTTCAACGAGGTATCGTATGCGCCAAACGAAGATAATATGACCAAGTTACGACCCTAGGAAGTTGGCTGCTCAACTAACCCCAATGGGGCCCATAAAATCTTGGTGTGCCATCTCCCAGGGTGAGGGTTTTGGTTGTTTAGGGTTTTCTCTTATTGTTCAAAAATAAAAATGCCATGGAGCCTCATTGTAACATAGTTCAGAGGCATTTAGCCGTCACATCTCTTCTTAGAGATAAGCTACCATCGCCTAAGCTAGTTTATTTCCATTTCTGTATGTAAGCATATTTCAGTTCTTTGATATTAATGAAATGAAGTTTTATTTTTGTTTCACCTCTATGTTTATGTGTATATCTATATTTTGTTGCATTCCTGCATAAGTCCAGATTAGTGGTATCAGAGAAGTATGCTCTATCTCTATTTTTCTTTGCATGTCCCCAACAAGGTCAGGGTATAAGGAGTTAGGGATGGAATTCGTTGAACCTTTGCAAGACCAGCCTTACTGTAACCCTGACAATTTCCCATGGTGGAAGAAAAGAAACATGAGGGGGAAGGAGATCCTTTCAAAAATTTTCTTGAGGAAGCCCTCGAGCGACATAAGAATGCGATGATGGATAACTTTTTCCAGATCCTTTGGCATTTACCCACAAGCGACAATCTTCATCCAACAGCCATTCTGGAGGCACCAATCCTTTTAAGGTACAAGTTAACTTTAACATTCCCATATTTGAAGGATAGATAGATGCAAACACTGTAGATATATGGTTAAATATGTTGGAAGGATATTTTTCAGTTCATGGATTTTCTAATTGAGAAAAGATTACATTTGTACTCCTCAAAGCCGCCCCACACGTAAAGGATGGGTGGGAAACCTACTGCGAACAAAAGGATGAGAGGGAATCCTCACTGTTTTAAATTGCACCCACTTGGAATTCTTTCTAAGATGCCATTAAGGAACAATATTACCCTGTTGGGAGCTATGAAGATAAATACATAAAGTGGACCACACTGTGGCAGGGAAGGGACCAAGATGTGTCAGAGTTCACAAATATTTTCCATAACCTTTGCTTGAAGCTGGGTATTAGGGATTTTTAGTGGCATTTGGTACTCAATTACCATGACTATATACACAAGTACATCCAGGATGAGATGGAGTTCTTGGACATCTCCTCACTTGGCACTTCCTATCGATACACTGTCAAGATCAAGTATAAAGTTAAACAGAAGAAGTGAGACTTTGGATCTGCGAATTCCAAGCAAGGGAAAGGTGCCCCCAAATCACAAAACAATGGACAAAGCCAAGGTAGGGTGACCAGGGACAACCCACCGAAGTGATCTGAATGGAAAGTGTCATCAACCCATCATATTCATCCACCCATGGAATTTACCCATGGTATTGTAAGTGGCATCCACCCATGATATTTATCCACCCATGGTATTGTAAGTGACATCCACCCATGGTATTCATTCACCCATGGTATTTTCCCATGGTATTTGCCCATGGTATTGTGACATCCACCCATGGTATTCATTCACCCATGGAATTGACCCGTGGTATTGTGACATCCACCCATGGAATTGACCCGTGGTATTGTGACATCCACCCATGCTATTCATTCACCCATGGAATGGACCCGTATTGTAACTGAAAAATACTATAAGTAACAAGTCACATTTTGTAAAAGGAGAGATTGTCCACCACAATGTAGTCCTTACAGTTATTATCTGTTTTAACAAAAAAATTCTTTATGGTTTTGTTTATTGGGCATTCTACTCCTTTTCTTCTGGAAATTTCAATTTTTCAGAACTTGGGGGCCTCCCCCCAAGATTTGGATCAATGGTATTAGAGCTGGTTACGTTTCCATGGGAATGAGGGTTTCATGCATATTTCAGTTTAAAATTTTTGTAGAAATATTCAACAAACTTTAGGAATGCATTGCGACATCCACAAAGCACTTTCTTGGGCCAAGCAGGAAGAATTTTTCTTTTTTCATTTTCTTGTAGGATTTTGTTTTTGGGTGGAGAGTTTGTAGATCATATCTGAAAAATTTGGTGCAATATTTACAAAAAAATAACAAATCTGGATTCCTTGCGAAAAATACCAAAATAAAAAAAAAAATGCGGCCGAATTGGAGTCAGGATGAGGGAGATATCGCTAATTTAAAATTAGCTATGCTGTAGATTTCTTTTTTCTGACGACAACTGGTGGACGATGACTCTTCTATCATTTTTTGATGTTTTTGTGTAGAATTAAAAAGAAAGATTGTAGATATAATCTCCTCTTGAAAAATTACCCAATTTCAAAAAAATAAATGGGTCGAATCGGAGTTTGGATGTGGGATATATTGTCGATTTAAAATCAATTTTTTTTTTTTAGAGATTTTGTGACGACGAAAAAATTGCAGTGTGAATCGGAGATTCCAGACTGTCAAGATAAGGATTTCCAACACATGGGAAGATGCAAAATGGTCCTTTTGCTTCCAAAAACAGGTTATAATAAATATTCTGAGTTATATTAATTGAGTTATGTCCATTTTAATTCTGGAGTAGAATTCAGAGCGGGTTCTCGTTGGAGACGTGCCCTTCCACCCCACTTTAGTAGGCACCTGCTTCACATTCCTCAGTTTCAGCATAGCAGCATTCAGCTTGGGTTATTTGGAGACGTGTCCTCCCACCCCAGGCTATGTAGGCACCTTCTACTTCATTAACAACCAACATCGTTATGGGTCAATTGCACAAAATCCTTGTCATCAAAGTCCATTTGCTAGGCCACACACTATTAGTATCAGAGTTGGTCACAAGCATTGCACAGTACCTCTATCCTTAGATCTTTGTTTGTCATGGTTATGGGTCATCCACAAACCCACACTTCATTGAAGTCCATTTTCTAGGCCTCACTCTGTCAGTATCACAGTTAGTCACAAGCATTACAGAGTATCTCTATCCTCGGATCTTCGTTCATCATAGTTATGGGTCATCCAAAAGCCCACACTTCATCGAAGTCCATTTTCGAGGCCGCACATTGTCAATATCACAATTGGTCATAGGCATTACAGGGTATCTTTATCCTCAGATCTTAGTTCATCATGGTTATGGGTTAACCACATAAAACCCTTCTCTTCAGTTGATCTTCATATTCAACAAAGGTTTCACAGGAGGGAACTTCACACAATGGGGACCATTGCTTCTTAAGGAGGGAGGAAGGATCCAAATGGAAAATGGCATCAACCCATCGTATTCATCCACCCATGGAAGTTACCCATGGTATTGTAAGTGGCATCCACCCATGGTATTCATTCGCCCATGGTATTTTCCCATGGTATTATGACATCCACCCATGGTACCCATGGAATTGACCTGTGGTATTGTGACATCCACCCATGGTACCCATGGAATTGACCTGTGGTATTGTGACATCCACCCATGGTATTCATTCACCCATGGAATTGACCCGTGGTATTGTGACATCCACCCATGGTATTCATTCACCTATGGAATTGACCCGTGGTATTGTAACTGAAAAATACTATAAGTAACAAGTCACATTTTGTAAAAGGAGAGATTGTGCACTACAATGTAGTCCTTACAATTATTATATGTTTTAATAAAAAAATTCTTTATGGTTTTGTTTATTGGGCATTATACTCTTTTTCTTCTGGCAATTTCAAATTTTTAGATCTTGGGGGCCTCCCCCCAAGATCCATTTCAATCTTTTAGATCTTGGGGGCCTCCCCCCAAGGTCTGGATCATGAAGCCACAAGAAAATAAAAACACCATGAAGATGAAGAAGGATAGGACCTGGAGACTCTGTATTGACTATCAGGCGCTGAACAAGATCCTATACGGAATGGGTATCCAATCCCACGGATTGATGACCTTCTGGAATAGCTCAAAGGGGCCAAATATTTCAACAATATTGACTTGAAGTCTAGTTATCACCAAGTACTGATCAAACCCTCCGATGTGTGGAATATTGTCTATAAATCCAAGGAGGGCCTTTTTGAATGACTTTTCATGCCTTTTGGGTTGATGAATTCCCCTGCAACCTTCATGAGATTGATGAATGCCATATTGTGACCCTTCACCAACTCACTCGTGGTGGTGTATTTGGATGACATTCTGATCTTTAGCCAGAGTTGGGAGGAGCACCTCCACTGTAGTCAACAAGTCCTCCAAACCCTGTGGCAACACAAGTTGTGTGCCAATTTGGAGAAATGCACTTTTGGCATGACCCAGGTTCAATATGTAGGGTACATCACTGATGAGCGGGGTGTGCATGCGGACCCAGCCAAGATACAAGTCATTTGGAATTGGCCAGCCCCAACCAATCTAACAGAGCTCTGCAACTTTCTGGGTCTTGCCAAATTCTACCGCAGGTTCGTGTTGGGGTTCTCTCATATCACTTGGACTTTGAGTCAAGTCACCAAGGGAGGAGCGAAAGAAAATTTCTTTTGGTCCGAATCCCAACAAAAGGCATTTGTTGATTTGAAGCATCACATCTTCTCTGCACCAGTGCTCAGATTACCAGACCTACAAAAACCATTTGAGATCGAGGAAAATGCCTCTAACTATGCTGTTGGTGCAGTTCTTACTCTGCATGGGCATCCAATGGCATATCATAGTGAGACACTTTTAGAAAAATTACGAAAGTATTCCACCTATGAAAGAGATGCATATTCCATTATGTAGGCCCATCGATAATGTAAGCATTAAATTATGGGGAAGGAAACAACCATCCACATAGATCACCGACCCCTATAGTTCATACAGACACAAGGGAAGTTGCAGAACGATTTCCATCAGAAATGGTCCACATACCTACAATAGTTACATTTGAACATTAAGTACAAGAAGGGCAACACCAATAATGTTGGAGACTACCTCAGCTGATTATCGGTCATGGCGCTAATCACTGTGCTCGACTCTTGTGGGCATGAGACTGCAGGGTGGCCATATCTTTACAAGAGCGATCCAGAATTCGAAAAAACATACCAAACACTCATGGAAGGCAAGAAAGTTCCAAATTTTCATGTCTAGGATGGACTATTATGCCACCTGGGATACCTCTATGTTCCTTCAAGTGAGAATTCTAAGATGATTTAGGAGGCGCACTACAGTTGGGTTGTTGGACATTTTGGGGTAGAGAAAATAGTGGTAATGCTGCAAAAGTATTTTTATTGGCTGAACCTTCAACAAGATATTGGGAAGTAAATAAGATCCTACACTGCTTGTGCCACCAAAACGATCATCAAGAAGTAAGGCCTATATACTCCTCTTCCTACTCCTAGTTGACCTTGGGAATCCATCTCCATGGATTACATGTCGAGCCTTCCTTCTACTAAGCATGGCAACAAATGCATTTTGGTGATTGTTGAAATATTTCTAAGATAGCCATTTTGGTGAACTGGAAGAAGAGTATCACAACAGAAACTACTAAGATCTTCTTTGAATGAGTGTCGGTACACTTTGGGATTCCACATTCCATTATCTCAAAATGGGACAACAAGTTCCGAAGTACATTTTCATCAAGTCTCTGGTTGATGTTGGATACTAAGCTCACTAAGTCCACGACTTTCCACCCCCAAACTAATGGCCAAACTAAGGTTGTCAACAGGATGATCGTACACATTTTGCGCATGTACAACTCGAAGCATCCACGCATATGGGATGAAATTCTCCTCTATCTCCAACACAAATACAACATAACTCTCCATAGTTGAACTGGCCACAACCCTTTTCAAGTGGGATTGGGATTCCAACAACTATGTCCCATTGATGTGGCCATACCATTTGTAGCTACTCAGGTAGATTCGACTCATGTCCAGTCTGAAGATTAGAGGGTTAACAACTTCATTGAGCACATTCAACACATCTACCACTAGGTCCATAACTTATTGGACATAGCCAATGCTAAGCACAAGAAACTCCATGATCAACATCGAATGCCACACAAGTTCCATGTGGGCGATAAAGTTCGGCTAAATTTGCAGAAGGAATGCCTCGATGGGCCATAGCGCAAGCTTCACTCGTTCTGATATGGGCCGTACACCATCACCAAGGCTATAGGGGACAATGCATTTGATCTTAGCATTCCATTGTTCGTTGGCCTGCAACTAATATTCAATGTGGACCGCCTTGAACCATACTTTCCACCATTGCTGGACACATTTGACATTGTAGAATGAATCACACCAATAGAGTTAAACCCAGACTACATGGCACAAGACAAAAATGATTAGATCATGGACATGCAGATCAAGAACACTCGCTAACAAACGGTCCATCTATATCGAGTTGTCAAAGCGGGCCAACTCCTTCACTAGGGATAGCGGTTCACCGGGGACTAGGTTCAACATAAATTTCCTTACCTCATGGAGTATCTACATGCAATGGGGACCATTGCTTCCTAAGGAGGGAGGAATGATCCAGGTGGATATTGGTGGCCACTTTCCTATTACACCTATACCTCCATTCAGTTTCAATAGTTTCCTTGTTTTTATCAACATTTACTATTTTTAGCAGTTTTTCGGGTCTTGAACTTCTGAAGCAATTTTGACCCCTTGAACAGAAATTTTTTGAGGTCCACAATAGGTCCACAACCATAGGCAAGGGCGTGTAAATCATGTAATACTCAGAGAGATATTTCCAATGAGGTATTGTACGCACCAAACGGAGATAATATGGCCAAGTTACAACCTCAGGAAGTCGGATGCCCAACTAATCCCAACGGGTCCACAAACTCTTGGAATTCCATCTCCCAAGGTTGGGGTTTTGGGTTTTTATGGTTTTCCTTTGTTTTACAATAATAAAAATGGCTTAGATCATCATTGTAACGCATTTCAGAAGCATGTAGCCAACACATCTCTTCTCAGAGATAAGCTACCATCCCCCGAGCTAGTTTATTTCCATTTCTGTATGTAAGCATATTTCAGTTCTTTGATATTAATGAAATAAAGTTTTATTTCTACTACACCTCCATGTTTATGTGTATATCTATATTTTGTTTCTTTCCTTCATAAGTTCATATCATTGATAGAGAAACTACACATTGTTTATTGCATAACCAAACCAAGGTTCTATCACTAAAGAGAAATACATAGGCAAAAGTGGATTTTATATCATCATAATCACTTTCCCATTTAGAGTCAATGAATTCACATAATGAATATAATTTTTGATAATATTTGATATCAAAATGAGAGGTACCCTTAATGTAGTGAACATTTTTTTTCGTCTTTCGAGTGGATCTCTTATGGATCCTGTATAAACCTGGAAACCACACTAACATCAAAAGAAATATCAGGTTGAACGTGAGTTAAGTAAATAAGGATATTGACTAATTGTCAATAATGGCAGCATCGAATTTCATGGATTGACATTCTTTAGTCAATTTTACACTCAGTTGAAAAGGTGTTGCACAAGGCTTATAGTCATCCATCTTGTTTACTCAATTTGACACCCAATTGAAAAGGTGTCGTAGAAGGGTTATTATCCACCTTAAACCATTTCAATAAGTTCAACAAATATTTTAATTGAGATAGGAAAATACCACCAAACGATGGTAAAACTTGAATACCAAGAAATAAATGCAAAAGGCTAAGGTCAATCATCTCAAAGATGTCAGCAAGTTGACTCTTCAATCTAAGAACTTGTTCAATGTTATTTCCAATGATAACTAAATCATCAACATATATAAAAAAAATTAAAATATCACCATATAGATGTAATACATAATAGTTTGATTAGATTCACAACATTTGAACCCATGATTGAGAAAGAATTGATCAATCTTAGCATGCCAAGCCTAAGGGGATTGCTTCAAACCATACAATGACATTTTTAATCGATAAACATGATTTAAATTTGTCACAAAACGGGGGGTTTTCTCCATGTAGATTTCTTTGGGTAATTCACCATGAAGGAATACACTATTAACATTAATCTAATGATTTTCCCATCCAAAGCAAGCATAAGGGGATATGATATTTTAACATAGGGGAAAAGTTGATGTAGTTGATTCCTTCTTGTTGTCAAAAACCTTTTGCAACCAAATGAGATTTTTTGATGCTCAATAGTACTTTAAAATTAAATTTGTTCTTATATACCCGTCGACACTTCTTGATATTCTTCCCTTGTGGTCAAGGAACTAACTCCCAAGTGTGATTCTTCAAAAGAGAACCAAGTTGAACTTGCATAACCCATTCCCATTTAGGTTGTACTTGTGTATTAACATAGGAGATTGCATCACAAGTCTCATGAACTCAATCCATCAACACAATATTGACATGAATTTTTCACCATGAGGAAATATCACCAACATCAAGTCGAGCGACTTCAATTATTTTATTATGCCATCGAGATAAACATGGGTCAACAAACTGAAATTTACTTTAGAAGAATGATTAAGAGAGGTTACAATTTTATATAGAGATGACCATTGGTTGATTGACTAGTTGATGGAGTGGTTGAAACATCGAAAAAAGGTACAATTAATCCATTATCTTCAACAATGCCAAAGGAATCATTTTACAATTACCATAAGAATTTAACAATTTAATGCCAAAAGACTTCTCATCAAATATCACATTTCTCCTGATAATGATTTGTTTCTTGATATGATCAAATAATCAATAGGATTTTGACTCTTTAGAGTATCTGATCATGATATAAGGATGAATCTTTACATACACTTTCTTTTTACAGTCATAGAAATATGTGCCCAAGAAATAGATCGAAAGATTTCGAGATGACTATTAGAGGACTTCTTACACACCATTTTTCTACTATAGTAATTGAAATGAAAAATCTGGTCAGAACAATATTTAGAAGGTAATTGGAATAATAGACAACTTTAGCCCAAAAATTTGTTGGTAAAAATTTGGATTGTAAGAGACATGAGCCATTTCGACTAAGGTTTGATTCTTATATTTTTTCACACAATTTTGTTGTGGGGTATGAGGGATTGAACTCTACCGAGCTATACCTGGTTGAACAAGGTATTCTTCAAAAGTTTTATTTACATACTCTCCCACATTATTAGATCTCAAGAATTTAATGGGATGGTCACATTATTTCCTAACTAAGGCCCTAAGTTCCTTGAATTTTTCAAAGACATGAATTTTATTATTTAAGAAATAGACCCATTTAAAGCTACAAAAAACATCAAGAAAGGTTAAAATGTACTTCACATATGTCAAAGAAGACTTATTTATGCAACAAATATCACTATGAACCATATATATGTAGGTTTTAACCTTGTATCGATAATACCTGCAAATGAATTCTTAAAAGTAACAGAAAATATACTATGGGAATCACGAAAAATATGCACAAAGATTTTTTTCCTAGAACCCAAAATTCGGAAATTTAGATTGATTTTTTACTATATTCCTTTACATGCTAAAATACATTATATACATGTCATAACATTGATAAACCCAAATCAATTAACCCTATATTATAATATAACCGTAGTTCCTTTGATGAGATCTACTATGGGAAAAACCAACATGTGAAAAACCATGGGAAAAACCACTTTTCTTTTTCGAGGAACTACCTTGAACCCCATGTAGGGGGGCTACCTCCCCCTTGCAAACCCCTCGACAGTTGGGGTTACTTCCCCTCGAGATCCCCCCACTGCACCTGGTGCACATGTATGCCGCATGTGGGAATAGTCGTGCAAAGAATATAACACATACCCAACATTCCATTAGTTTTTACACACACCATGTTTTCCTAGAGTTAATAGGTCCTTTATTATGCTTACCCATCACACATCCTCTATAGACTCCATTAAGTGAAAGGAATTTTTTTAATCTAGCAACCATGTTCTATGTTTTCATTTTCTTTATACTTTGAAAATTTGAATGTCCAAGTCATTCATTCCAGAGATGAATTTGGTCGTCAACTTGTGCAATAAAGGAAATTGGTTCAACATTTTGTTGGAACAAGTTAAAAAGCTTATACATCCCATCCTTTAGGTCACAAATTTCTTGGGAAACAATTGACCTATCATTCCCTAGATCTTTGACAAGGAATTGATTCGACCAAAATTGAACAATTTTACTAGTTTGTGCTCAAATTAGGCACATGATAGACATTCATAATTTTTCCATTCCTATAGTGTATATCACCATGACCAAAAATGTCGAGGGAAAAATCATATGTGACAAATATTTTTCTTATGAGTTTCATCCAAGGAGTAAAATAGGGAAGCATCCTTTGCCATATGATAAGCGCAACCAAAATTTAATACCCATTTGTTTTGTGTAGTGTGAGCATGCAATGTTTAAGTTTTGATGGAAAAAGTGAATTTGTTAGCCAACTCACTAATTGATCTTTGAACTGACACATTTCCTTCAAGCATCTTAAAATTCTACTCCAACTCACCACTCTTCTTCCAATAGGTTTTCTCCGTATGTCTAGCCTTTCCACAATAGTGGCATATTCCTCTTTCAATTCTTCCTAGTTGATATAGACCCATCACCCTTTTCTTTAGATTGAGGCATTCTTTCATGGGTCCACTCTCCTTTTGATTTAAACTACCCTTTCCCTTGAACAAGTGTGCTTGGTGCTTACCATCAATATTTCCTTCATCAAGTAACCTTCAATTGTCCTTGATCATTAAATCACAAAGAGTGTCAAAGGTAAAATCCTTATCATCTTCCTTACACGATCTCCAATTTGAGCATAATGAGGAAAAAAACACATCATAAAGCGTTATTGGATTCATCAGAACGAATTCAATGAACCATCCATCCTTCTTCGGAAAGTTCTTCCCATATTCTCTCAATTTCAACTACATCTCCTTGACATGAGATAAGTAATCCTGAATCCTTTTAAAGGAATGGGGATCAAGAGAGATCAACTTTTTCTCTAATTGCGTGACCTAAAGTTTTTTGACCTTGTCAAACAATGTCTTTATATTATTCCATAACACATGAGGAAAATCAAATTCTTGCTTGTATGATAATGAGTTTCACGAGAAATATAGGTCATAATAACCTCGATAGCCTCACCTTTCTTTCCATCGATGAAAAAATTCATTTTTTCATCCTTAAGATCCAAAATAATGGTCTTTGTATACTGTGAGTCCTTATCTCTATAATAGGGTTTCCATGTTTGGTTCCCAAACTATACAATTATGTCCATTGAAAATAAATGTATCTCATAAGACATATTCAAAACATATAATAGACCTGCATTGTTCAAATATGTTCCAATTGTTGGAAAATGTAACTAGTTTCAGTCTTCATAATTTTCATTGTACTCATGTCAATATGTATATCTTATGTAATAATAAAAATAAGAAAGAAAGTTATTATTTTAAAACATGGGTTTCATGCTTCTTTTGATTGGTCTTCTAGGTAAAGCATGTTCTTAATACTTCTATGGTTTTTCATGTCATAATATTTATTGTCATGAGTCAAGAGAGTCAATTTCATGTATATAAGACCCATTTTTGCAAGATGTACCATGTAAAATAATCTATTTTAAGTCAATATAATCAAAATAAGCCTCCTAGCACAAGTTGGCCCTGCTAGAGACAACTCGACCAAAAGAGGGATATTCAACCTCCACATATGAGTATAAATAGAAGCTACTCAACCTCATTTGGAAACTAATTTTGATATGCAATCGAGAAGTTTGATCTGAGGTGCGAAATTCAAGAAAGGAAAGGAGAAAAGAAGCTAAATCAAGAAGGAAGGAAAATCAAGTTATTAGTCAAGGTTTTCCCTTGTTTTCTCTCACACGTGAAAATATTTTGAGCTTCTACAGGGGTCGAAGTTTCAAACCTAATGCAGGTATGAATTATTGAAGTTGGGATCCAAAATTCAGAGTTTGGTGCAATTCTTGAAGGGTTTGACTCTTGTAAAATTGTTTGGACTTGGACCTAATTGGAAGGGCTTCTTGGAGGGCTGAATTGGTGCTGGAGGAGGCTTTGGTATTAAGGTTTGGGTCTTGGTTTTCTCATTTGAAGAAGATTCTATAAGAAGAGAAGATATTTTTTTGGGTTTTCCACTTGGAGGGGTTTTCCCTGGTTTAGAGCCTAATTTCCGTGTCCATTGTCTTCATTATTTTTGTATTTGATAATTGTTTGATGAAGAAGATACGATAAAGAAACAAAATAAGATAAATAAAGTTCACAAGAAATTATTAAGGTTAAGGAGAAATTAAATTAATATCTACCCTATTGCATTCTCCAACATGGTATTAGAGCTAAGGTGAACAAGAGAAGGCAACTAGAAGGATACAAAGAAGAGATTGCTTGTCAAGGAGAATCATTTGTAGAAGGACACAAGGAAAGAAGAAGAAAAACCTATTGATTTGGAAGAAGAGTTTCTACATCAATATTTCATTGAATAATATCTCATCATCTAGCTCACATTGAAGGAAGGAAGGACAAGTTCTCATTGAGAGAAGGCCAAGTTCTTGTTGGACGTTCTATAATGAACTTCATTATCTTGAAGAAGAAGGAAGAAGAAAGGATTTTTGGGATCATCATTCACTTTTTGAAGATATTTGAAGACATCATTGTTGGAGGCATCTTAGAAGATATCATTCTAGGGAATCTTTTAAAGTCTCCTTGTAGGTCTTGAAAGTGTAAAGATAGTTGAATACATCATCTAGAAGGAGGACTCTTGGTTGATAAGTAATTAGTATATTGTCTTCTATGTATCAATCAACATATAACATGGCTACATTTTTCAAGGAAAGCAACAAGCTTGTAGGATCAACAAACTTCCTAGCGTGGAAGAAGATAATTGATTTGGCACTCATTGAGAATGATGTCATGGAGTATGTCCTTGCAAAAGTAGTTGTACGAGACAAAGATAAGACTTAAGAGATAGCAAAGTAAAATAAGCGAGAAGTAAGGGAACACAGGATCATTGTTGAATCCATTAAAGATCATATTGTTCCATTTGTTGTTGATTTTAAGGCATCAAAGTCTATGTATGATAAGTTGGTAAAGTTGTACTCTATAAGTACACAAGGTCAAAATATTTCCTTAAGGAATCAACTATATACTATAAGGAAATAAAAGGATGAAGACATGGCCACCTATCTAATGAATATTTCACAAACAAGAGACTAGCTGCAAGGACTTGGGGAGAGTATTATAGACTCTGATATGACAATCTATGTACTAAATGCTTTGCCACCTCAATGGAGTAGTTTTGCAACTAGCATATACTCAAATAAAGAAACAACACCTTTTGATGAATTGTGGGCTCAATGTATCTTGGAAGAATCTAGGATCAAGGCAAATGATGATAATGAATCAAATGAAAGGTCTCAAGCCTTCATTGCAAGGACCAGGAAACTGAAGAAATGGAAGTTTGGTCCAAGAAGAAGACATACATGTCCAAGTTTCAATGATTTGGATGAAATGAGTATGGAAAATTTAAAAGGGATTATCCAAACAATAAAGCGAACAAAAAAAGTAAGGAAAGAAGTGAAGCCTACTTAACTTAAGAAAGGGGAGAACCTGAGAAGAAGATGAAAGGAGAAGATCCCAAAGATCTCTATTATTGAGGGAAGCTCCATCTCTATCAGGTTCTTTTTGAATTTTGTCTTTCTTTTTAAGTAGAAAGTATAATAACATGAATTATGTTATACTCTAAAAGAGTCTTGATTTTGTATAGGCATAACATCATATAGAGAAGCACACAGTAGTAGAACAATTATAACCTACTTGTTTAATTTGCTTTGGGAGAGATCATTCTAGTTTGAAGAGAGTAAGAAGATTGGGACCATATTGCATATTATTGTTCATCTGAGCATTTACTAATGTCATATTAGAGGTAGTCATTATGTAAACAGGGATCATTAAGATCCTATAAGAATAATCATTTTGGAAGATTATTAGAAGCAATATTATGACTGATATCTATTCCATCTAGTATGGAAACAATAGTTCTAAAGAATGAAGGAATGCTAATGGTCAAGTTAGAATATGAAAGACATAATGAAAGTCTTTCTCTTCTTGGAAAAGGAAACCTATAAGAAACAAGATCGTTCAAAGGATGGATAGATGATTGCATGCAAGAAAAGGTATGCATATTCTTCCCTAGAACATGATTCACACCTACAAGAATCATGAAGGAAGAGTTAGTTAAGAATGTAAGTCTTCCATATGAATGCATAATGCTTAAAAGAAGAAATTTAACATGTTTGGAATGGATGGAGATCAAGAATATCTCACCGTAGAATGGCATAAATATTACAACATTTATCAACATCAAGTTCAGTCTCCAGAATGAATAAAGGGAGTTGACAATGAAAACTCCAAGGAAGATATTGAAACTTGGTAATCAAGTTTGATCTATTGGCACTCTGATTAAAAATAAGTGCATGAAAGGATTCTTATATAATGTGGAGATGGATCATATGAAATGATGTTGATCTTAAAAGACTCAAGTTTGTAATATTTTTATAAAAGGGGCCATCATGACAAGGTAAGTTTGATTTTTATATTGTTGGTGTCCGAGTGTGAATAAACTATTCCACCCTTTTTCACATTAATTTATCAACCCAGGTGCATACAGTTTTCAAGGTAACACGCAAGGTATATGCAGGGGAAAGGTTACAATCTAACATAAACCAAAGATTCACAGCTAAAGAATCAAAGCATTACTGTAACAGTAATTAGAAGTAAATAGAAAAACTTAAAGAAGGCATCCACAACAATTAATTAAAGAGCTGTAACAACAGTAAGAAATCAACGCACAACAAAAGAAACAACACACATAATGAAAATACGTAGCACCTAATCAGGAGAGCGGGCCCAACTCTCTGATCAGGGTTGCGTTAACTCACGACTAAGAGAAGAACATCAAACTTGCTCGCATTCAATTAATATATGAATAAATATTACAATGTTTTTCTCTGCACGGCTTCCCCCTTCGCACAGGAATAAAGCCCATTTTATAAAAATACATGGGAAAGACATATTCCCCCAAATCTGGCAACTAATGCCCAAAATATACAACTATTAGAACAACAACTAATTGCCGAGAGAGAGAGAACAATAAAGATCCAAAATAAGCTTGGTAGTAGCTGAGAGTTGGTTATGTTGTTGCAGCATTGCCGAACAACTGCTGTAAACGTGAGACTGCTACTGCAAGATGTGAATGTGATACCTATTCACCGAAATCTGTAGAAATAACAAAGTTTAGTAGTTCACATAGGAAAAACCCTGTGACCTTACTTCATCAATCAAATATTCTAAGAGATGTTAGAAGGGAGGTTTACCTTATAAGTTTATCACAATTAAATCATATCATTGGTGCAAAAAGGATGAAAGGATAGGTGAAAATGTATGAAAAAAATAGGCAGATTTGGTGCTCAACATCTGCCCCCAACTAGTCTTCTGCATGTCCTCATGCAGCTCGCCGCTTCCGCAGGTCTAGGTTAGAATGGATGTGGTAAAAGTGGAGCTCGGCAAGATCACACTCATCTGCCATGTATGTTCTTGGGGGATTGTATCCTTCTGTGAGAAGAACATCCTTCCATCAATAATTTGGGACATTTTATGATGGGGTGTAGTGCTCTGCTGGCAACCAAATGACAGGGAACTTGAACTGGAGTCCCATCCACCGAACCCCGCATGTTTGGATGCAAGCCACATATCTCAGCACCCGACTTAGTGCTCGTGCAAAATTTGGAGACCCAAAAGGTTCCTTGTTCTAGACATTTGTAGGTGACATCATCCACATCTTCTGACAACTATCATGGGCTCATCTTGAAACGTGACTATTTGTTTGACATAGAGGTCAATACACCACTTCTGTGTCCTTAGCATTCATGCTTTATTTCCCTCAATTTATAAAAAGGTGGTGTGCTTATTATACATAGTCATGGACCGTTCCTGCTCCCCTCTTATCATAAGAGACTTTGTGCTTTGATTCAATTCAAACATATTAGAAGCCTTTTGCTAGTTTATCTGGTTGATAGTATAGGAGGTAAGAGCCCTTAAATGAATGTCCCCCACATATGGGACTGGGTTAAACTCTTTGTCCATGCCTAGGAAGTATCCATGCAAATAAAGCTCACACATCAGATGCTGGGTTACCAAGTCATGGATTCTCAGTATACAGAGGAATTGTACAAAGTCCTTGATCTCATGACTGAAATCCTTCTTAATACTTTCCAAAAAGAAGAAAAGAAATTTCTCATGATGGAACAAGGAATAACTAGAAGTAGGAGGGTGACATGCCATTACCTGTTGTGGCAAGTTGAACATATGTTCTTTTTCTGTCTTCAACTCCAACAATTGTCCTTCCAACCTTTCTACTTTGAGCAGTTGCTTCGCATACCTCAGCCGTAATATGTCCACTCGTTCTATATACTCAAAGATAGTCTGGGACGATTGTTCTTGGACCGTTTTCACCTCATTATGGTAATGGGCCACAACAGATTTCCAAGTTTGAATCTCAACTGTTAAAGAGAATTCAGGGCCGTCAAAGAAGTGTTCAATAGAATCCATTTGGGTCGCAGCAGAGGTGGTAGGCACATCATCTATCTGCGTTGTTGCTTCAGCCACTGTAACCTTAGGCTTCTTAGCTCACCGTTTATATCTTCTTACCTACTGCTTAAGTCGATGCACCTATCCTCTCAGTCTTCAAACACCTGTTTTCAACTGCATAATGTCTCTGAACTATAGATGATATCTCTTTTTAAGGGGCGACCTCCTCTGCTCACACAGTTCTATCCATTCCTACTTAACAATCAATTCATCTAGCCCTACAGCTGGTCTAGCAGGTGGTGGATTACTTGGAGGAGTATCCATCCATCCATCTACAGGGCTTCCCTTACTTGGTTTCCCTTACTTGGAAGCATTCGCTTCTTCCTCCTTAACAATCAATTCATATGGCCCTGCAGCTAGTCCAGAAGGTGGTGGATTACTTGGAGATGGATTGCAGCAGAGGTGGTAGGCACATCATCTATCTGTGTTGTTGCTTCGGCCACCGTAACCTTAGGCTTCTTAGCCCACCATTTATATCTTCTTACCTACTGCTTAAGTCGATGCACCTATCCTCTCAGTCTTCAAACACCTGTTTTCAACTGCATAATGTCTCTGAAATATAGCTGATATCTCTTTTTAAGGGGCAACCTCCTCTGCTCACACAGTTCTATCCATTCCTACTTAACAATCAATTCATCTAGCCCTACAGCTGGTCCAGCAGGTGGTGGATTACTTGGAGGAGTATCCATCCATCCATCTACAGGGCTTCCCTTACTTGGTTTCCCTTACTTGGAAGCATTCGCTTCTTCCTCCTTAACAATCAATTCATATGGCCCTGCAGTTGGTCCAGAAGGTGGTGGATTACTTGGAGGAGTATCGACCGATCCATCTATCGGGCTTTCCTTACCTGATTCCACTTTCTCGAAAGAATTCACTTCTTCCTCCCTTCTGGACTCCGAGACATTTGTTTCCTGGACAACACCTTCTTCATCCATTCGCTGTTCCTATTCTTCTGCAAGGTTTTCCTCCTCAATATGTTCTTTGGAATGACTTTGCTGAGAATCAACAACCACCAAACTAGCAGTCACTGAGCCCTTTACCAAACCATCGAACTTAAAAATGGGAGGGACAACAACCTCCTTTTCTGAGCATCGGGGAGAGCGAGACACCCTTGCTTCTCTTGGTATGGTGGCACAAAAAGGAGAATGGAAGATGTTCTCTTCTTGGTCTATATTGGACCTGTCTATTACCTCAAGTTCCTTCCCTTCATCTGCCACAATTATGCTCTGGCCCGAGGCTCCTTCCTATGTCAGCTCTTGTCCCATGGTTGACACTAGTTCTTGTGGGGCAATGTCAACCTCAGGGCTCATTCTTTCCACATTCTCCAGGACCGAATGGGTTGGTGGTGGTTCTTGTGTGGCACCACCACCCATATCAGACGCTTCTCGAACAGGTGATGCTGGCATTGTTTCCCTTTACACTTCATTAATGAAAGTGGATTCTTGTATTACCATATCAATCCCATCCATCATGTCCATGATTTCTTCCTCCATTGGTTCCATAATCGAGGCTGGTTCTTGTGTACCAACCTCAGTTGTAGCACTGATTGTCTCTTCCATTTCAAGATTTTATTGCTCCGGTTCTTCCTCTTCCATTGGTTCAACAGTGGAGGCTGGTTCTTGTGTAACAACCTTGACTATATCACTGAATGTTTCTTCCGTTTCAAGCTCCTTTTCTTGCTCCAGTTCTTCCTCTTCCATTTCCATCTCTTCAGGCTCTTCTTGGTCTATATATTCTTCCTCTGCTTGTTCCTCCTCCATTCTCTTTGACTCTTCTTCTCTAGCAGCTATAGCAGCTACTACTTCCTCTTCTATTGATTCCTGAAATATCACCCAAGGGATTTGAAATCAGGTCAATTCATGTATGATCAGTAATCAAACTAACTCATGATTAGTGATGACTGTTAAAATCTGTTGCGAATGTTGAGCAAACTGCACCATCAATTGGAGGTTGTTCACCAAAAGAAGGACATATTCAAAGAAAAGACTTCTTCCTATGGAAATCAAAGATGAGCTAACACCTTGAAATGATACTTGAACACAGTGATGAACCATCCTTCGCAAGTTTGTATTTCATAACAAAACCTGTTACATCACCCCACGGATGTGGCAAAAAATTTCGGTCATGCCCTCGACCTTTTTGGACGATGCTTTCGCCAGCCTACAAAAATAATTCCAGGAACTCTAGCAGGGAAGTTCTTCTTGAAAACCAACTCTTTCCTTACTGAGGAAATCCACTGACTTCTGGAATAAATTCCTTTGTGACAGGGATTTCTATCCCTCTGATGTGATAGTAGTTCTCATTCAAATTGAGTTCAAATTTTGTAGTAATCCCCTCGTCAAATCCCTGCAATCTGTTAAAGTAGATGTCCCAGCCAGTGTTGACAAAAATCTACCACACCTCTCTATTGTTATAGACTAGGGTGGTATCCTCCCCCCTGTGACGTAGAACCAACCCACCCATTGTTGTAGAAACAATAAAAACACTTGGACGCAGTCGACTGTTGGGGAGAGAGTAACAACAACCAAATTAACAGTGATGGTAAGAACATAGTGGAATGTGGGGTAAAAGGTGGTGAAAGCAGTTGGTGATTTTTTTAAAAAGGAAAAGGATTATGGCGAATCATTATGGTAATTAATTCCTATGAATTGGAAGAGACTAATTGGTTATCGAATGTACATAATTCAAATTCCAATGCATCGAAATGATAGGATTTATGAGTGTATCGTTCGTACAAGGTTTAATAATGATATGTGATATGTCATTAATGTGGTTTTTAGATACGCCGTCATTCACTTATGACAACACCTGCCCCACCCCCCAAATTAAATGTAGCCATCCACAACACATAAATGTCTCGTCGATGGAATATTTTAATTGAATCCATAAAAGTCAACGGAGATGTACTTGGCGACCTACCTGGTGGTGGAGTAACGACAGAGTAATTAGCAAAGTAACAAAAACGATGGAGTAATAACGGTGGCATAGTAACAACAACGATGGAGTAACAACAACAGACGAGTAATAGTAGTAGCAGAGTAACGATATCGGCAGAGTAACAACATCCGACACTTAGAAAATTTTCCAGGAATAACAACAGTGTGGAGTAATAGCGTCGATAGAGTAACAACATCCGAAACTTTGAAAATTTTCCAGGAGTAACAGCAGCGGTGGAGTAACAATAGCAATGGAGTAACAACAACGACGGAGTAACATCACCCAAGGAGTAACAACATCTGACACTTAGAAAATTTTCTAGGAGTAACAACAACGACGAAGTAACAACACTGGCGGAGTAACAACAACGTCAGAGTAACAACACCCAAGGAGTAACAACATTCGACACTTCGAAAATTTTCTAGGAGTAACAAATTTTATCATTCCAATATTTCTCTAGAGTGTTGGAGAAAGAAATGATTAGAGGTAACCACAAACCAACTTTGGAGATTAGGATCTAGCCTTCCTAATTCTCAAAGAGGGCTCTCTCTTTTTTATTTCACTTTGTTTAGTTATTTGATTTTAGGTTAGTTATGGTTGTGGTTGGGTTTTGAGTTAGATTTGGTGGTGGGATCACTTAGATGAAAAGAGGGGTGTCTTTTACCATTGGGCTATGGGGTCAAATGTCAGACAAACAGGACTGGACCAAGTTCTAAAAATAGTATCTACAGGGCAAGATAGCAGAGTTACTTTAGATCTCAAGGTTGGATGGTGAAGCGGCTTTCAATCAGATCCAAAGAGAAATTAAGGGTTCCTTAGGTCGAATTATGAAGAAATTGAAAGAGGTCAACTGGGATGGGAGAGCAATTAAGGGTTCTTAGATCCAGATATTAGAAGAAAACATGTAAATGATCAACTATTCAAAACAAAGTGTACTTAAACAAATTCTGAGATAAACTTCCAGTTAGTTCATTCAACTTTAGATAACATTTAAGTTTGTGAAAACATACGAAAATAACAAATTTGACAAAGAAAATACTTCACTGTAATAGCTCAACACATGAATCCTATAATGCAATCTCTTTATTACTTGGTCCAGTCTACTTGACTTGAAAAATTGGTAGAATAACCCTAAGGTTTATGATCAAAATAACTCTACAAATGTATAGCAATCCACCCTCAATACTTTGATTTATGAAGTATATATACAAAAATAATTTACAAAATATCCCAAATTGTCTTGTGAAATAATCTAGGAGAAAGAAAAATCTTCATGCAAGAAAATAGAGACAACTATCCAACTGCTGTTTACTATCCCTGTTTATTAGGCTGTGATGCCTTTAATCTTTGATATTTTTCCTTTTAATCTTTGCTTTGCTGTTTGGTCTTCACGCTGGATGTTCTATTTACTCTGACCTTTCAATTGATACAGTTTCATCTGATACACTTTGACATGATTGACCTGTCATTATCCTTTTACTATGCCTTTTTAATCTTACTATATATTTTCACATTTTGACTATGTATTTCTACAGTAAGTCATTTGATTTCTACCATGTTTTGGCATCTAGTAATTGGATATTTATCATCTTCTTGTAAATCTCATCTTCCTCTGTATACTTGGTAAAAGTAGGCTTATTCACAAAAAGTTGTTTTACCTCATGCTGTAGGTAAAACAAATTCTCAAAAGTTTGGTATAAGACCTTGCCACTAGGTATCCCTTTCATGGATGAAGTATTCACTTGATCTTTGGCTACTTCTATGATTTTTCTATTGTAGTCCTCTTGTGTCAGTAACTTGTCATTTATAACCAAGGGATTGGGAAGACCCTTTTACCTCAAAACTTCAAACTTAACCATGAATTTTTCTATAGCCAGTTGCCTGACTTAGCACTTATCTTCAAGGTTTAACATTAAATTCCTCTTGGTGAGGACCCTTTTCACTTCCAAAATTGTACCTGTTTTGTCAGGTATCTCTAATTCCTGCAACTCATACTTGTTTTTGGAGTTGAGGAAGTGAATGATCCTTGTAGCTTCCTCTAGCATGTCTCCCTTGTAATATCCCTCCCTTTAATAATAAATAATAAATAATAAAAATAATAATATAATAATAAATAATAAATAATAAATAAAAAATAATAACAAAAATAAAAATAATAAAAATAAATAATAATAATAAATAATAAATAATAAAAAATAACAGTAATAAAAAAATAATAAAAATAATAAAATCATAAATGATATTTCAAAAATAAGAAAATAATAAAATAATAAAAATAGTAATAACTACACTAAAGCTCAAAATAAAAAAAATAGTAATAAAACAAAGAAACAATAAGAATCAAGTAAAGCAAAAATCAAAAGAAAAGAAGAATAAACAAGAAGGCTAAAAATCAAGTTCCATGAGACAATGGAGTGTGTGCATGTGGTTCCCCTTCCAATGTTTTGTTCTATTTAATAGATGGTGAGGAGGATGGAAGGTATCCATCATTCCGAGATTCTATCTGTCATTCTCTTGGGAGAATGGTATACTAAGACTTAGGAGCACTGGCAGTAGTCGTTGATTGAGGGCTCGGGGGTGGCCAGTTGTAGCAGAATCCTGCACAATTGAGCCTACGGTTGGGAGGAGAGTCATCCCCAAAACCCTATTGCGGTAAGCCTACTTCTACCACAGGTAAGCCAGGTAAGTACTCTTCATAGTTTAAATTTAATGTTAATTAGATATCTATTTTGGGGCTGCTACATATGGTATCAGAGCAAGGTTTAACCTTTAGGGCCTATGGGTGTGATTAAAAGGAAAATGCCACTTTAGTTTTACTAGCTTGGGTCAAATATTTAAGGTCATAAAGAAGAAATATCACAACAAAGATAATAAATTAGTAAGAAGAAACAACCTATTGTGGAGCATAAAAGAAGAGCATTGTGGTATTTTGAAAATAATGGAAGAATTTGGTAACTTGGTATTCTAAAGATATCATTGTAAGTTCTATCTAAGGATGATGCACCTAAAGAAGAAATATTGGCAATCAACCAATGAAGTTGAATAATTATGGTAATAATTTTACGGAACTTGGACGGTCTGATAAAATGATGGGAAAGGATAAGTGTGTACATGACAACATCTAATTTTCCCTCTAATGGGAGAGCCACATTGTAAAGTTTTCCATAGGTGACTCACTATATGAATGAATTATGGACAACAAGACATATGGTCAGGTAATTTTATTATGTGGATAAGCAGATTACATATATCTTATTGAAGTTATTTTTCAGGTATTACCCAAGATGGGAAGAGTAATGTATGAACTTACATGATGACCAAGTAATGATAACTTGGAAGATATAGGAAGGAATGTTTACCAACTTGAATAATGATACTATTTAATAAGAAAGAGTCTTTTGCCCAACTGGAGGAAGGGGTCAATTTATGATTAAGCAATCAACTGGTATCGAACGTGACGAACTCGATGAGATAAGAAAATAATGCTTTGAATTACTAATTGTTAAATAAGTCAGCATCGATCAACAATTCCCTGTGCAAATCAATTAAGCATGATATAGAGTTAAGTCGTGATGGAAATAGTATTTGCAATGGCGATATTGGAATCAGTGAACCAAACTGTAAATGGGTGTAAAATCAAGGGATTTTAATTTTGAGATAAGATAATGATGGTATCACTAGTAATGAATTTCACCAAAATTTCCTTTGGGAAGGAAGAATATATGATGAGAGATTAAGACTCAAGATGATAATTATGAAGTTTAACGATGTACTTAGATGATTATACCATTGGTGTAAATGATCAAACTACCTGGTAGAAATAAGTCGAAATGATTATTGAAAATTGATAGACACCTTGATAAAAACATACTGACGATGATATCATGATATCATATGTTTGATGTACATATGGTTCTTATAGTGATAAGGTATCTATACGATAATAGAGATATGCTAGGTATTATGACGTTATGTCAAGGTATATTGACATTTTCATTTACTACCTGATGATAAGTATTTCCTGTTCAATACTCATATGATATGCATAACGTGGCATAGGAATTATGATGTTATAATATGAGGATTATTGACATGTGGCTCATTTATGTTAACTCATGATATGTCTTGATATAATAATGTGATGTTATAACTGACGCATGCGATAGTTCCGTACAAATCTATGACATGCGTGAGCATGCAGTTCCTTGCAAGAGTTGGCATGTGGATTATTTCCTATGATACTATGACGGTATGGTTAATGCATTGGATGCATGTTGAGATGTAATGATTCACAGGACTCCACAAATGGGCCGAGAGGGCCAGTTTATTTGATGATCTCCTGCGAGCCCATACGCATGAGGGAGAATAAGTAACACCATATGGGCTGGGGACAAAACTCAATCAACACTACATATGCCAGTGGTTCCTTTGTCTTGTGTATAGCTCTTGATGGATAACTCTTGAAGAGCTATGGGACCATCTTGAGAAGGCCAAATGCCTGATGATTCCAGGCTTGGTGCCTGATGTTCCAGGCTAGGTGCCTGTTGGGATGCCGAAGTCTGGAAGGGATGTAAAGGACTTTGATGCCTGGGGTTGTGCGCCTTAGTAGATGTGGAGGGAGTGGGCTAGCCTGCGAGATGCTCGGGGTCATTGAGTACCGGAACCGGATGCCTGCCTTAGGGCAGATGAGGTCTGAGTCAGGCGCGAGCCT
>APFE031733867.1:58995-105980 GCA_000404065.3 Pinus taeda
AAAGCTAAAAATCAAAAGAAAAGTAAAGAAATAAAACAAGAAAGCTAAAAATCAAGTTGCATGTAGACACATGGAGTGTGTGCATGTGGTTCCCCTTCCAATGTTGTTATATTTAATAGATGGTGAGGAAGATGAGAGGCATTCTTGCATTCCATCTTTCCAAGATTCTATCTTTCATTCTCTTGGGAGAATGGTGTTCTAAGACTTAGGAGCACTGGCAGTAGTCTGTGATTGAGGGCTCGGGGGTGGCCAGTTGTAGCAGAATCCTGCACAATTGAGCCTACGGTTGGGAGGAGAGTCGTCCCCAAAACCCTGTTGTGGTAAGCCTACTTCTACCACAGGTAAGCCATGTAAGTACTCTTCATAGTTTAAATTTAATGTTAATAAGTTAATTAGATATCTATTTTGGGGTTGTTACATCCCTGCTCTGCTTTTACTCTCTATATGGCTTCTGTAGACTATTTTATTAAGTCAATCTTCTCAAAAATTACTTAGATGGATGGCCAAATATCATTGACAAAGTCAATGATATTGGCCCACAATTGTTCCTTAGCCTGATACAGGGGTTCTGTCAATGTAAGTTCCTTCTCCAGGCTTTTTATTCATTCATTCATCCTGGTGGCTTTCTACACTTCTTCCTTATGCATAATCTAGGTAAGCTTGTAGTCAGTTTCCAGACTAGTCACCTTTTCTTTGAGCTTGTTCATTTCATTGGTTTGAATGGACATGTCTTCCATTGCCTTGACCAATCTGCTTGCCTCATCACCTGTAGACCCTGTCGCTGTTGTAGACGGTGTAGAAGATGGCAATGCTATAGACATTGGAGCTGTAGGAGCCAAGGATGCTGCCAAAGTGGAAGGTACTACAGTAGTAATTGTTGGGATAGTAGTGGCAGGGGAAATCTCCAGACTAGCTTGTTTTACCTATATCAAGCTATCAAACTCCTCCATTTCCTTCAGCTGATCATTCAATTGAAGCACCAGGTCCATCATCTCCTCATGATTTGTTTGGCTCTCCAAGACCTATTTTGTTTGTGGGTGTTCTGAATGAGGCAACTTTAGTTGTTTCTTGAGATATTCTTTATCCTCATTCTTATTTTTGATCAACTTTTCAACAGCTTTAATGTCACTTGGAACATGGCCCAACTCAATGACCAAGTCCTCCAATGACTTGATCCTATTGTCTTTAGCCTGTGAGGAGGCCTTTTCCAATTTATATTGGGCTGTGATATTTTCCAGTGAACCCTGCAGCTTGTATGCAACCATGACCTTTCTTGTTAGGGTGAGCAAATCATCTCTCCAACCTGTTTATGAAATTCTATCTAGTCAATGGGATAAACATCCCTGGCCAACACCTCAAAATCAATCTTTCTGTAATCAGCTGAGGTCTTTGGCTGCTAAACATTTGGCTGCATGAATGAAACCTGCATCTTTCCTACTTTAATGTCAAAAGCTGACATCAATCTGCTTTGGTTGGCTGGTGTGTGTTTGAAGTATTGGGCATATGTTTCAGCCTTTAACTTCTCATTTCTCATATTTATCTCTTTGTACCTGTCCTTAATGTCCTTTTCTTTGCCTACTGACTTGGTGAAGGAAGAAACCTCAACACTTAGCTGTCTCTCAATCATTTGAGTGTTGGAGGTTGATGGCTATTGTGTTTCACTTGAAGCAGCTGTGTCTTTGCTTCTTTGCCCCATTGTTTCAGTGTCAGTGATTTCCACTGATTCAATGTTATCTTCCTGTTTAGACACAGGATTCAGCTTGGGCCTTCTTCTAAGATCAAAATACTCATTTGTGGTCTCCACGGCAGAACTAGAATCCTCCTCCCTGTTTCTCTTTGGATTCCTCTCCACATTGGATAGGGTTTGTAGGACAGGAGGATTATTCATTGGTTCCCCTAGTTCTAGAACCTGAAGGAAAGAACTTTGATCAATTTTCTTTTCAACATCAAACAATGTGTTTTCTACATCCACTACTGTGCTATCCATGTCAATAAATGTGTTTTCCAACCATTCTGATTGGTCGGAAAACTGCTTAATATCAGGTCTTGGATGGTGGATGAAAGGTCCAAATTTGACCTTGATACTCAACTTACTTATGACCTCATGAGGGTCATACTGCCACATAAAGTTTTTCCTGAATTTCATGTCCTACAACATTTTGTCATCCTCAGGTCTAGCTTCTCTATTATTACATATGAAGGGGCCCAATTGGTTTTTCATTTTAAATTGGGTCTTCTTCCTAGCTACTAGGAAGTTTACTTCATCTGAATTGATGATTTGCCTAAAATACTCAAGTGCATATATCCTCATAGGGAGGTATTTGGGTAGTTTATAAGGGGAAAGTTGGCATCCATAAACTCTAATTTTAGTGTGGTTCTGGTACAGATACCAGTCTCCCACCTTGCTGTTCTTAGCCAACTGTAATACTCTTTTGATTTCTTGGCTGATTCCGGGCAAAGTGCTATTGGTCAACATGTTCATGACTGGGTCGACAACTAAAGCTATGAAGTCCTTATAGGTGAATGTTGTGGAGTATTTCCGGATCAAAGGTGTCCAATAAATAGCTAAATTCTCTTTCCCCTTGGTATCCAACTTCTGGATGCTAATAGGGAATTTATTTGCTTGATAATACAAAAACATGTGAAATAACATTGAAGAGTACTTGAAAACTCTTTCAGTTGGCAGTATGGTAAACTGTTCATGCATCCTGTCTGCAATGAACTGGGCATAGTTTTACATGACAACAGGGTGCTTTCCTGGGCTGAAGATGGAGAGAAAGGCCAAGATAACCTCATCCACATGCTCATTTGAGGTGTATCCTAGGATGCAAGAGAGCATGGTGATTATCTGTCTGCCTCTCTCTGAAAAAATGGTGGTAGCATAAGGTGTACTATCTGTGGGAGTATGGCAGTGTTCTATGATGAAGGTTTGGAAAATTTGTGCTATTTTAGCCAGGTCTAATTTTACATAAAGGTCTAGCAAGTCACCAATAGACGATGGGTTTCATTAGGGCTTGGTTGGACCTGCATCATTTGGTAGATAGATTCTGCAATGATGGTGAATAACAACTACTGGTTAGGGGCAACAAAAGCTCTCTGGCTAGGAATATAGCAGGCATGACATAAATGTATGATATCAGGGAATAGGTGCACTTCTGGGAATAAATATTTGGGTAAATTGGATTCCCAAAGGTAGATGTCAACATTTTTGTTTAGGAATCTATCCTTACTCCAGTAGTGGAGCTTTAAAAGGTAGGCTAGTGAAGCAGTATCTTTTATCTGAAAATCCCTGTTTTCTAATGCCAAATGGTTAATGTCCAGGTGAGGGGTTGACAGGGGTCTGACATCCAAAGAGGTCCAGGAAGCCATATTTAGAAATAGAGGTATGAATTAGGCTTGTGGTTGCTGCAGAAGTAAGGTTTGGAAGTTCTAGTTCAGTGAGAGGGTAATTATAGTTTGCAAAAGAGGGGTTTTGGGTATATAAGTGAATTACTCTTCAATTTAGGCAAATATATTAATTAAATTCAATTAATTAATATTTTAATTTGACTGTACACTTTCAAATTAAAGAGCCGTTCTAGTTTTCCCAAAAATACTTAGAATTTGGTGGTATGGGTTGCAAACTGGTTTCAATGGTGAATGCAGAGGGTATGACGGCTTCAACTATGAATTGGATGCTCGAATTGGGTGTCCGGAGCTTCTTCGGGTGGCAGACAGTGGTCAATCTTGGTTTCAGAGGTTCACAGTGTCGCAGAATGGCTTGAGCGACATTCACAGGGAAAAAAAGCGAAAAGGGTGAAATGGGGCTTCTTCGGCCTTTTAACCGGAAACAGTTACATTTTTGTGGGGAATTTAAAAATGAACACTTGACGGTTTTTGGTCTTGGTGGGGAGGTGGTTTTTTGGGCCATCACGCCGCTTTTGGAGGGCAGGTGGTATTTCCTTGTGAGCACACAATCTAGGCTGGGGTTGCCACGTAGTAGAACAGTGCCCAGGCAAAACCGCAAATCTTGCGTGCTCTCGGGCTGCTAACGGTCGGATGGTGAATGTGTGCGATATGGATGCACACTGTCAGATCTGGGGGTGGGAGATCGGACAACTGTCGTGCGATCAAGATGCACGGAGGGAATCGGGGTCAGGATTTGCAGGGCATGAGGTTTAATTACAAACAATTGTAATTAATCAATACAATAAAGCCGAGGTTTAATATAAGCCGTGGGTTTAATAGAGTGGGATCAGGGGTTATTGTGGCGGGGTGTTTTAACTACACCAAAGGTTGGTGGGTTAAAAGGGGTTTATCGGGGAAATATGAAATGGAGTGTTAATTAACTTATGCGGGGGGGGGGGGGGGGGGATAAAAACTTAGGATAAGGGGGTTTTTATGGGTTTTGAAGGAAAATAGGGGAATTAATAAGGGGGAAGGGGTTCTGGGTAGGGGAATGAGTTTTGTAGGGTAATTCCTAGAGGAATGTGTGAAACCATGGGGTAAGAGTCAGAATGAGGGGTGAAAGGGTATTTTATAAGGAATGAGGGGATAATGGGGAAATTAGCAA
Organism: Pinus taeda; assembly: GCA_000404065.3. Lineage (NCBI taxonomy): Eukaryota > Viridiplantae > Streptophyta > Pinopsida > Pinales > Pinaceae > Pinus > Pinus taeda. The sequence continues at coordinate 63,548 of APFE031733867.1, forward strand.
GTAAGTATGTGGGGGTGAAATGAAATGAGGGGAAATTAATCAAAAAAACTTGTGAATATCTTTTCACTCTCATAGCTTCTCCTACACGTGAAACATAAGATTAAGCATGATAAATGTTCTTTTGATTGAGCAACCTTATACATTTGCAACCTTTCTTCTACCTACCCTTTATTTATGCTAACATTTTTTCTTCACTTTATTGGGTGCATTTGAGCTTGCAGACCCTTTATTTCCTTTTCTTTTGACAAACAAACTATATAATTCTAACCTTATAACTTCCAATGGCTCAGATTATGCTGATGAGCACATTTTTATTCTCTACCTAACTACTAATCTGCCAAGGTTAAACAATTTGGCTAGAGCTTTATTCTCTATCTATCAACATGAATGAGTCAAGATTAAGTTGTTTGACCATCATGGATTGTGGCATTTCTAACAAGCTGCACATAACCTTATTTTTCATAGTAAAGTAAAAAGTAGTGGCATTTGAATCTGCACACTTTCATGATCTGTTTTATTTCTTTTTGGGGTTCATATTTTTCAATTTTTTGATCTTTTTCTTTTTCTTTTTGTCCTTTAATTATTCTTTTAGGACATACCCTCTTTACATTTTTTAATTTTTTAATATGGAAAACATTTTGCAGAAAGCAAAAGAATGTACAATAATACAAGACTAACCATAGCCAATTCAAAATTATGAATCCTATTATTATAGGACCCTAATAGTGGCTCCACATGGGGATGACATTTCCTGGTGAAATGTCAAGAACTTTAAGATCAGTAGCCTTTGAAACTGTGATTGAAGTTACCTTGTAAACTTTTCTTTTGAAATTCTTCTTTATTCATACTTATGGTGAAACCTTCAAAGCTCAGGGCCTTCTCTCCGGGCTTCAACTTCAAAAGATTACCATCCAATACAATCTAAACTCTGCACTGTTATATACAATGAGTAAAGTAAAGTGAACTATTGTTAATATGTGGAAAAGTAATGCTTCAGCATTCTACCATTGATAGGTCCTCCTGGTAGATCTGATCCATCTATCTTTGTCAAGAAAAATGCATTGTTACCCCTGTAACCATAAATGACATAAGGGCCTTGCCACAGAAAATCAAATTTGCCATGTTTTCCCTTGTCTTATCTTCTAGAATCCCATCTAAGTAATTTGTCACATATGTAAAAATCATCAGCTTTAGTATTTTTATCAAAAATCTTTTTGATTTTATCTTGGATTACTTGTGATTTGACATAGACTTCTTCTTTGGTTTGCTACAAGTGTATCATTTGATTTATCCTCCTCTAGATATCATTTGGTTCTACCTACAACTCCTGGATGATCTTCATCACTGACACTCCCAAAGAGGATGGAAAAACAACGTCCATTCCATATACTAATTGATAAGGAGATGTACCAATGGACTTTTTAGTAGTCAGTTTGTCTGCTTACAAGGTATTGACCATATTTTTGTTCCATGTCTTTTTGTTATCTTCTAGTAATTTCTTAATGATATTGACAAGGATTTTGTTAGAGAATTCTGCAAGTCCATTACCTTGAGGGTAATAGGCAGTGGAGTGGCCAAGGGTGATGTGGTATTTTTTACAAAAGTCTACCATTTTCTTGGATTTAAAGGTAGTTGCATTATCAATAATGAGCATTTGGTGGCATCCAAATCTTGATAGGATATTATTTTCAAGAAATGAGATAATAACAGAGTCTGTAGCTTGTCTAGAAGGGATGGCTTCTATTCATTTCGTAAATTAATCAGTGGCTGTCAAAATCCATCTATGCTGGGCTGAGGAGGCTGGGTGAATTTCTCCAATGAAGTCTAAACCCCATTGTTGAAATGGCACTTCTGTGGAGATGGGTTTGAGAGGTAAAGGTAAAACCTTTCCTTTTCCCTCAAATATTTGACATTTATGACAAGAGGTCACATGTTTCTTAACATCTGAAAAAAGAGTGGGCCAATAAAAATGATTAGGGGCTCATGTCCCAAGTGTCGTAAAATGCTAAAAAATGAAAGTACTTAGAACTGGCTTGAACATAAATGACCGGATAGAGCTCGTCCTCCTGATTCTGGTGCCACAAATGGTTCGAAAAATGGTCGCCGTATGTGAAAGTTATGTCAAAAACAAAATCGCCCAATAACCCTTAATTTTTGAATTTTAAAAAAAAATTAAAAAAAGAATATTCCATGGAATATTCTTGGGAATATTCCATGGAATATTCCTTTTTGGCCGGCCAATCAGAAGCTGCCACATGGCAAGCCCGGAGGCCACCACATGGCTCAGGTGACATCAACACAATGGGGGCGCATGTATTTAAAATTTCGGTGGGGGTGACTTGAACCCACGACCTTCCTTTCATTAGCCCTCTGCCTTACTGTTGGGCCACAACGGCGGTCATTGAAAGCAAGGGGAAACATGTTGTATTTAAAGTTTAAAATTGATGGCGGGTGGGAATGAAAGGGGCTAGCCCCTAAGGGCCAGCCCCGCCTCCATATGACCTCTGCCCTTGAACCGAGGGCCTTATCCCTAAACCGTCGGAGCTAACATAACGGTCACGGTCATGCCATAAATATAACTGTAGTTAAGCCAACCGTAACCGGTAGTTTAGCAGCGGATCTGGAGGAGCGCTCCAAAATTGGCGGAATTGCCAAAATGTTGGGGTTAGCTGGACACTAACTACAGTTAGTTGGAGTTCTTTTAGGGGAAACTGGCAGTTGAGAGTAAATAGCCATAACTTTAGCTAGAAAAGGGGGTTTTGGATGATTTTTTTTTTATTTTTATTTTAATTTTTTTTATTTATTTTTTTATTTTTTATATATATATATATTTTGGGTATTTTCAACCTTCTGAAGCCATTGGCATAGGTCTTACAGCATTCTAAGGCCATTTTCACAGGTTTTGGAGCCGTGGAAGTTCTAGGAGCCACCAGGGCCCAATATTGTGAGAACTGTATAAGGTTGCAGGTATCCATTGGAGGTGAACCAGCAGTCAATCTTGAAGGATTCAAGTGTTCTGAATCTGTTGTTACAGTCTATTTCACCTGTAGAGACTTCTATTCAGCTGTATATTCATTTTGAGCATTTAATTAAAACGAGGACAGGATCATTTGGGAGCCTTGGACCCAACAGACGTAGCCCAGGAGGGGTGAACTGCTTCATCAACTTCTTTTGCATCTGTGGTTGATTTATTTTGCAGAAAAAAATTCGTTTTAATGTGTTAAACAGTAAAAGGAAATAATTCTGCTATGCTTAAATGGATCATGAACAACTGAAATTTTCATTTGTTTCTTTACTGCAAGACATGGGCATCTTTTAAACATGTTTATTACTGAATTGAATACCTTGCAAACCTTTTTCAAGTAGTTTCAAAATTCAGATAAAAAAACTAGCCCTCAGAATTTTGTCAGCAATAGTTTTCCAATACAAGTGTCCTCCACAATCTCCTGCATGAAATTCTTGCATAATTTTATCGGATTCATCTTTCAGTAAGCAGTTTAATAGAATACTACCATTATATTTCCAAGATAAATGATTATCTATGATACAATATCTCATTGATTTCATTTTCAAAAATCTAGCTTTAGTTCTAGATAAACCAGGAGGAGCTTGTAAGTTTAGTAAGAAGAATATGATATCTACATACCAAGGTGAATCTGTAAAAGGTTCACTGGTCTGTGGAGTCGCCATCTCTTCTTGATCATCTAGGGCACCAATGAAATTGATATCAAGGGCCTGGCGGTTCTATTCAACCATGAGTTTGGTTAAACCATGGCCTTTGATAAGTTTTGTAGGCTTTATTTCTATGTCATATTCCAAAATAGTGGCAATCCATTTGCCTCTCTTCCCTTCATGCCCATTTTGTGTCAAAATGTCCTTTACTACTAAATTTGGAATATAAGCAATGATGTGTGAATACAAGATGTATAGTCTAAAATCTTTAATAACTTTCACTAAAGCTAATGCCTGTTTTTCCATTATGTTGTATTTTAGTGTTGCATCTCTTAAATATTTAGTAAAAAATGCAATGGGTTGTTCATATCCTTGATCATTCTTTTGCAACAATACTGCTACAATAGTATTTTCTGAAGCAAAAGAAAAAATTATAATTTTTTTTGAAAGTCAGCACTTATAAGGACTGGAGTTTTGGTAAGGGCTTGTTTGATGGCCTCAAGAGACTGTTTAGCTTCCATTGTCCATTTAAGTGCTGAATCTTTTCTTAACATGTTATTTAGTTCTTTAATAAATTCTGCTAAATTTGAAATGAATATCCTAAGAAATTTTATTTTGCTTAAAAATGACTTAATTCTTTGATGTTTCTAGGATGGGTGATGGTCAAGATTGCCTCTATTCTAGCAGGACCTATTCTAATTCATATTTGGATATTATATGTCCCAAGAGTTTACCATCTTCTAGACCAAAGAGCATATTTTTGGGATTTAAGGAAATACCAAAGTTTCTGCATTTAATGAAAACTCTTCTCAGGTGATCTAGATGTTCATTATCAGATTTAGAAAAGACTGTGATGTCATCTTGGTAAACAACTAGGAAGTCATGGATTTATTTAGCAAAATCTATGTCCATAGCTCTTTAAAATGTTGCTCTTGCATTCATTAATCCAAAAGGAATTTTTCGAATACATGAAAGTACCCCAAGGAGTAGTAAATGCAGTTTTTTCCTGGTACTTTGGTTGAACTAAGATTTGGTTGTATCCAGAAAACCCATCAAGCAACGAAATTATGGATGAACCTACTACCCTTTGAAGAATATGGTCCATTTTTGGGAGAGGATAGTTATCTTTTAATGAGACTTTGTTCAGATTTCTGAAATCAACGTAGAGTTTGATTTCTCTTGATTTCTTCCTAGTAGTGACTAAGTTTGAGACCCAACCTGAATATCTAATGGGAGCTATGATTTGGGAATCATACATTCTCTTTACTTCCTTCTCAATAGATGGCATAAGAACTGGATTAATTCTTCTAAGTTTCTATTTAAAAGGTTTATGATATTCTTTGATAAGTATCTTGTGTTGAATTATGCTGGTGTCATAAGACTTTAGGTCTTCATAACTCTAGGAAAATACATCTTGAAACTCTTTAAACAAATTTATGTATTTAACCTTTTCATTTAGAGGTAAGGCTTTTGATATTTTAATGAGTTTAGGTTTTTCTTCAGTTCCTATGTTACATTCTTCTATATCTGCTCCTAAAGGCTCCATTTTTTGTTTCCTAGATCATTCGAATCAAACAAATCTTCTAAGGGGACTAATCCCTTAGGCAAAAAGTTATTTTTAAGGTTTAGAATTTCAGGATCATCATTCATTATCTCTTCTATTTCTACATTTTCTAAGTTATCTCTTTGTAGTTTAGTGAAATTAGTGGGTTTACCTCTATCTAAAATATTTACATCTATCCCACTATTTATGTCATTGTCTACTGTACAATCTATATCTATGTTACAATTCTGGAACTCACCTTCAACATTCATGAAGTCATAAATTTGAGAATCCTGTGAGAAAATCTGCCAATATTTCAAATTGTTAGGTATGACAGGCCTATGTCTCACTTTTGCAGTGTACTGGTGGTTGGGCTGAAAAGGCAGTTTGCAGGTGCTAGAAAAAGTGGCCAGATTGTGGGCTTGCATAATCTGTTTCCTAGGAATAACAACAAAGTCTGTTCCCTGAAGTTCTTTGATCAAATCTAGGACAATCTATCTATATTGGCTCAGTCTGGGATTATTTACAGAGTATTCACCTTTGATTTGTTTAATAATCAATTCAGAGTCTCCCATTATAGAAACTCTCTTAGCTCCAAGTTTTCTAACCATTTGTAATCCTAATATTAGAGCTTCATATTCTGCCATGTTATTTGTGCATTTAAAATTTAACCTAAATGCATGACCTTCAAAATGATTATTCTCCATGTTGTGAATCTACACTCCTGCACTTGCTCCTAGTCCATTCACAGATCCTGTTGGCTTATATGGGCTTGACCCAGGTTTGGAATAATTATTTAGCCAAACAAATCTCGCAGCTACCGGCCCTTTCGGCAATAGCCTGCGAAGCACAGACTGAGGTCTCACCTGAGGTAGCAGGGGAGGGTGCTGGAACTAGGTTTCCACACCCTGGGGATGTCTTGGATGTGGTTTGGGGCTTGCGCGCTGTTCTGCAGCCTTGCTCTGTGCTAGATCCACGTAAATCGGAATACCCTTATCACACTTATTACAGATTGAATCACTTATTACTAGTTTGATCTAGTTAAAATGGTCTTTAAGTAAACATTTATTACTTTTGGTTACTTCGCACATCAAGATTAACCTAGTACACATGTATTCAACAATAGAAAATGCTGAGATCATAACAATTCAGTTATCATAAAAGAGTAAAATCGAAAATAGCACATAATTCAGAAGACACTTAGTTTTATTATCAATCTTCAACAATACATCCAAATCCACCCTACGCACTCAGCTGCAGGGGTCCGCGCACACAGCTGCAGACTTTCCAGGCCTCTGTGCACACAACTACAGAGACTCTACCTTCTACCTTACTCCCTCGACTTTGACTTATAGATGCTTTCAAGCTATTGCCTTTAAGAACCCATTACATTCCATCTTCCAAAATAACTACTTTCCCTCATAGAGCCCCACTCTATTTATACTTTCCCTTGGCTCGCGATCCCTTCGCGGGCCGACTCTATTACTATTTCTTTACATTATTTTTGGGTGGACTACCCTTTGACTCAACCTATTATAGTTCGCGCTCTGCGCTTTCCGCGGAGTCTTTTACCCTAATATTACCCATAATTTCGGGCTTCGCACCCCATACTCATTCAGCGGGGCTTGCGCTACCCAATAGTCCCCCAACACAATCATCGTAACTTGTCTCGAGTCACTTGCTGGCATGGCTAGATGCTCTGCCTTGGCATCACAGTTCGCCTCCCATTGGGTGGTGCTCAGCTTCTGGCTGCTCCTAGTTTGTCCCCTGCAATGCTTGATCCGTCTCCTGCTTCAGTGTTTCTACCACATCTCGCAACTGATGATACTCATTCTGCTCTGCTCAGTTAACACAGAACGCCCCCTCTGAGGATTTCAGCATCAGCGGGGGAGCCGCATATGAGACCTCCTGGTACCACTATAGCCCTTTTCGACCATCGTATCTTCTCTTCGCACTGTCTGCTACAACCTATGTTGCAATTTTGCAAGACCCTGGGTGCTGTCTGCATGATCCCAATCGTCGGAAACCATAAGAGGCGACTTATTAACTGCACCTCCACCCATGATTGCCGTCTGTCCATCCTTCTGTTGTTCTATTGTAGTGTGCCATCCTGCCCCTAGGCGGCGCGATGACATCCAGACCAATTCTACTCCGCATTCTCTTTTTCCTGGTACATCCCCTGCTAGCGATGTTATAGCCTGCGGGATACCCACAACTGTCAATACCAGACTCCTTAGAGAGTCCTACTCCTTTGAATACTAGTAACTGGATGGCGCTCGTTATTACTATCGTCTTGATATTTTGTCGCTCCTTTCTCTAGCGTCCCCGCCTTTCATACCAGACACCCCTTAGGCAGATCCTGGTCCCAGAAACAAAACCATTTGTTGGCTTATATGGGCTTGACCCAGGTTCAGAAGAATTATTTAGCCAAACAAATCCCGTAGCTACCGACCCTTTCAGCAACAACCCCACGAAGTGCGGACTGAGATCTCACCCGAGGTAGCAGGGGAGGGTGCTCGAACCAGGTTTCTACACCCTGGGGATGTCTTGGATGTGGTTTGGGGCTCGCACGCTATTCTGCAGCCTCGCACTGCGCCAGATCCGCGCAGATCGGAATAACCTTAGCGCACTTATTAAAGATTGAATCACTTATTACTAGTTTTATCCAGTTAAAACAATATTTAAGCAAACATTTATTACTTTTTGTTACTTCGCGCATCAAGATTAACCTAGTTCATATGTATTCAACAGTACCAAATGCTGAGATCATAACAGTTCGGTTATCATAAAAGAGTAAAATCACAAATAACACAGAGTTCAAAAGACACTTAGCTTTATTATCAATCTTCAACAATACATCCAAATCCACCTTGCACACTCAGCTGCAGGGGTCCGTGCACACAGCTGCGGACTTTCTAGGCCTCTACGCACACAGCTGCAGAGCCTCTACCTTCTACCTTACTCCCTCGACTCAGACTTACAGACACTTTCAAGCTATTGCCTTTAAGGACCCATTACGTTCTATCTTCCAAAAGAACTACTTTCCCTCATAGAGCCCCACTCTATTTATACTTTCCCTTGGCTCGAGATCCCTCCACGGGCTGACTCTATTACTATTTCTTTACATTATTTTTGGGTGGACTACCCTTTGAGTCAACCTACTATAGTTCACGCTCCGCACTTTCTGCGGAGTCTTTTACCCTAATATTACCCATAATTCCAGGCTTCACACCCCATACTCGTTCCGTGGGGCTTGCGCTACCCAACAGATCCATCAAAATCCAAATGCCATAGTGATTCATAAAAATTGTTTTCACTGTCAGATGTTTTGTATTGATGTTCTACAGCTTTGATTTCCTTTTTGTCATGGTCTGAATTGTACAAGATGAAAGAGTCCATATCAAAATGCATGGAGTATATAGGGAAATTTTGTGGTTTTTCTGCACTACTCACCATGTATTTCATCAAGGTTTCTATGTAAAGTTTTCTTTGTTGACTAAAAACAGAGATGGTGGCATATGACATATCTAATTGTAAATATCCCTCCAATTTTGCTCCCCATGAGCGAGATAAAAACATTCCATATTTGGGTGGGATGTCAGCAACTACTATGTACATAGCAATACTCTTTGTTGGGCACTAGACTAGAGTCACACACAAACCCTTGATCAGGCCGAGGCATTTAATTTGGCTGGAGTCAAAGGAAAATAAGTCCTTATATGGTCTAATGATATCTAAGTTTAGTCTCTCCATGATTGCCGTTGGAATGAAGTTATGGGATGCCCCTGAGTCTAGCATAGCATTATGTAATATTTTGTCATGAATGTTCAAACTAATGCAGAAAGGAGGGATACCCCCTTGCTGATGGGTGCCATTTACTTCAGGGCCAAACAATAACTAAGACTGATCATCATTCAAATTCACAAGATCCTCCCCTTCACCTATATTCAATGTTTGATTTATCTGTGATCTATATGATTCATTTTTCACTAGTTTAGTCAAAGGGATTGATATTTTCAATTTTTATATCTCAGTTTTAATGTTGAAAGGAAATTGAGTTTTGCTTGATTGGATAATCTCTTCCTTAGGGAATGTGGTCTGTGTGTTTTTATCTTATTTTTCAGTATTAGGCACTTAGGTTTGTGTTTCAGTAGTTTTGTTTTGAATTCTCTTATTTGGAATGTTTTGAGTAACAGTTTCGGTTTGAGTTTCAAATGAAGTTATATCTATAATTTTTGAGCTAGAAGTCTCCTTAGTTCCCCTAGGGAGGATTTGTAGGATTTTGGTTACAGGAGCTTCTGTTATTTTTTAGTTTGGGTCTGGATTGATCTCTTAGTGGGAGTTTCATTGTTATTTTCACTTCTTAGGTGATACTATTTGTGAACCTAATATATGGTAGATTCATAGCTCTGTTTAAAGTCGAAGGACTCCCAGATTCTAATTGCAATTGTTGCAGCATGTACAATTCCTGTTCTTGTTGAGTAAGAAAAACAACATCTTCATTTTTTATTCCTAATAAATTTATCTGGGTGTCATCCTCTCCTTCATGTATTTGTGAACCCTCATCATAGTTTTCCTGGAAGGGTGGTCTAATTTGTTGATCTGGTATTGCATTATTTCCAGCATTAGGGTTCTTCCTGAAGTTGGGGTTTCTTATTGGGGGTGGCTGTTGGTTCTCCCACTGATTTTTTCTTTCCATGTTTTCTAACCTATCCATTATTCTTTCTACACTCTTTGATAAACTATCTATTTTACCATTAGAAGTGGAAAATTCCTCTTTAATGACAACCCTCTTTTCATTTCTCATTCTAGATTTCTTAGCTAATAGATTAGCTTCTACACTAACAACATTACTTTACGTTTGCTCCAATGTTTCAAGGTTTCTTTCTCTTAATTGGTATGACATATCAGTGTCAAAACCATCAGGGAATTTGATTAATGCTAGGTCTGGTGGAGGCTTAAGATTAGCAGGGATTGCATTGTAGATGTTATTGAAACTAGTACAATAATCCTGCACTCACTCATTAGGAGCTCTTCTAATGTTATCAAATTCAGAAAGTATTTGCAGAGGGTTTTTCTTTCTTTCCCATCTATCAATAAACAATCTATGAAAAGTAGCTAAGTCTGTAATATGATTAGCAGGTAAGGCTTTGAAACATTTCTTAACATCCCCAGTTAATGTTTGGGCAAATAACCTCATTTGGACATCAGAATCATCAATCTCATGCAACTCATAATAGTCAATCATTTTGTTCACATGCTGTTGTGCAGTACCCTGACCAATAACATCAAACAAAATGATTTTTCTTTGATAATCATGGGGCATGGCATGGAGTTGTGCTGGTAAAACCAAAGGTGCATATCTGTCCGCCATGGCTAAGATTATGGCTTGAATAGGGGGTAAATTGCTGGCACTTGAGGTAGGTCTTGGAATAGATGGAGATGAACTAGATGAGGATGAGGAGTTTGGTTGGATAGGAAGCTGATGAATGATTGGTTTAGGGGAATGGACTGTGGTGGATACAATTGATGGGGCGGTAGTAAAAGAAGGTGTATTTACAATATTTGAAGATTGTGCAAAAATTTCAGAGGCAACAATAGTGAGGGAAACTAGCTCAACTGATTATTGAAGGTAAGCATCATCTATATGGCTTATCAATGTGGAGTTTAAAGCTTCTAACTTGTCAAAAGTATCTAACACAAATTTATCTAAATTTGAATGTATAGGCACCTTTTTTGACTCAATGAATTGAATAAAACTAGGGTCTAACACAATTTCATGAATTGCATTCTCTAATTTAGTTCTAAACAATGAGACATAAAATGAAAAATCAAATGGAATTTCCTCTAAAGTTGATAATTCCTGGGGGTGTGAATTTGCTTTAACTAAGTGGCTACTACTTTCTTGAGTTTCTACCTTTTTTGGTTTTCTTAAAATCCTGTCTAGTTCGTCAACTATGCTAGCAGGGTTTGGATATGAATTTTCCCTAGTATAGTGAGTATTCTTGGGAGCCAGAATTTTATATATTTAATTTTTTTAATGAAATTTTTTAACGACACTCTTAAAAATGACCTTAAGGGGCACAAGATAAAATTTAAGGCTTCCTTAAAGTTTTATTACACTGAGGATGAAAGTCCCCAGTATGGTTGCCAAGATGTTATCACTCCAATATTTCTCTAGAGTGTTGGAGAAAGAAATGATTAGAGGTAACGACAAACCAACTTTGGAGATTAGGACCTAGCCTTCCTAATTCTCAGAGAGGGCTCTCTCTTTTTTATATAACTTTGTTTAGTTATTTTATTTTAGGCTAGTTATGACCGTGCTTCGGTTTTGATTTAGATTTGGTGGTGGGATCACTTAGATGAAAAGAGGGGTGTCTTTTACCATTGGGCTATGGGGTCAAATGTCAAACAAACAGGACTGGATCAAGTTCTAAAAATAGTGTCTACAGGGCAAGATAACAGAGTTACTTCAGATCTCAAGGCTAGATGGTGAAGTGGTTTTCAATTGGATCCAAAGAGAAATTAAGGGTTCCTTAGGCTGGATTATGAAGAAATTGAAAGAGGTCAACTGGGATGGGAGAGAAATTAAGAGTTCTCAGATCCAGATATTAGAAGAAAACATGTAAACGATCAACTGTTCAAAACAGAGTGTACTTAAACAAATTATGAGATAAACTTCCAGTTAATTCATTCAACTTTAGATAACATTTAAGTTTGTGAAAACATAAGAAAATAAAAAATTTGACAAAGAAAATACTTCATTGTAATAGCTCAACACATGAATCCTGTAATGCAATCTCTTTATTACTTGGTCCAGTCTGCTTGACTTGAAAAATTGGTACAATACCCTAAGGTTTATGATTAAAATAACTCTACAAATGTATAGAAATCCACCCTCAATACTTCGATTTATGAAGTATTTATACAAAAATAATTTACAAAATATCTCAAACTCTCTTGGGAACTAATATACGAGAAAGAAAAATTGAACTATTGTTTGTTGTCCCTGTTTATTAGGCTGTGTTGTCTTTAATATTTGATATTTTTCCTTTTAATATCTGCTTTGTTGTTTGATCTTCACGCTGGATGTTCTATTTACTCTTACCTTTCATCTGATACACTTTGACCTGGCTGACCTATCATTATCCTTTTACTGTGCCTTTTTACTCTTACTATATATTTTTACATTTTGACTATGTATTTTTACAGTAAGTCATTTTATTTCTCCCATGTTTCAGCATATGGTAATTGGATATTTATCATCTTCCTATAAATTTCATCTGCCTCTGTATACTTGGTAAAAGTAGGCTTATTCACAAAAAGGTGTTTTACCTCATGCTTTAGGTAAAACAAATTCTCAAAAGTTTGGAATAAGACCTTGCCAGTAGGTATCCCCTTCATGGATGAAGTATTCACTTGATCTCTGGCTACTTCTTTGATTTTCTATTGTATTCCTCTTATGTCATTAACTTGTCATTTATAACCAAGGGATTGGGGAGACCCTTTTGCCTCAAAACTTCAAACTTAACCATGAATCTGTTTATAGCCAGTTACATGGTTTGGCACTTATCTTCAATGTTTAACATTAAATTCCTCTTGGTGAGGACCCTTTTCACTTCCAAAATTGTACCTGTTTTGTCAGGTATCTCTAATTCATACAAATCATACTTGTTTTTGGAGTTGAGGAAGTGAATGATCCTTGTAGCTTCCTCAGGCATGTCTCCCAGTTCTGCTTTTACTCTCTGTATGGCTTCTATAGCCTATTTTATTAAGTCAATCTGCTCAAAATTTACTTCGATGGATGGCCAAATATCATTGACATAGTCAATGATATTGGCCCACAATTGTTCCTTAGCCTGACCTAGGGGTTCCTTCAGTGTAAGTTCCTTCTCTAGGCTTTTTATTCGTTCATTCATCCCGGTGGATTTCGACACTTCTTCCTTATGCATAATTTGGGCAAGCTTGTAGTAAGTTTCCAGACTGGTCCCCTTTTCTTTGAGCTTGTTTATTTCATTTGTCTAAATGGACATGTCTTCCATTGCCTTGACCAATCTGCTTGTCTCATCATCTGTAGACCCTGTTGCTATTGTAGACAGTGTAGAAGTTGGCAATGTTGTAGCCATTGGAGCTGTAGGAGCCAAGGATGCTGCCAAAGTGGAAGGTACTGCGGTAGTAACTGTTGGGATAATAGTGACAGGGGAAATCTCCAGACTAGCTTGTTTTACCTGTATCAAGCTATCCAACTCCTCCATTTCCTTCAGCTGATCATTCAATTGAAGCACCAAGTCTATCATCTCCTCATGATTTGTTTGGCTCTCCAAGACCTCTTTTGTTTGTGGGTGTTCTGAATGAGGCAACTTTAGTTGTTTCTTGAGAGTTGCTATATCCTCATTCTTCTTCTTGATCAACTTTTCAGCAGCTTTAATGTCACTTGGATCATGGCCCAACTCAATGGCCAAGTCCTCCAATGACTTGATCTTGTTGTATTTGGCCTGTGAGGAGGCCTTTTCTAATTTATATTGGGTTATGATATTGTCCAGTGAACCTTGCATCCTGTGTGCAGCCATGGCCTCTCCTGTTAGGGTGGAGTAGATCACCTCTCCAGTCTGTTTGTGAAATTCTTTCTAGTCAATGGGATGAACAAACCTAGCCAACACCTCAAAATCAGTCTTTCTGTAATCATCTGAGGCCTTTGGCTACTGAACAGTTGGCTGCATGAGTGAAACCTGCATCTTTCCTATTTTGATGTCAAAATATGACATCAATCTGCTCTGGTTGGCTGGTGTGTGCTTGAAGTATTGGGCATATGTTTTAGCCTTTAACTTCTCATTCACATCTTTATCTCCTTGTACTTGTCCTTAATGTCATTTTATTTTTCTACTGGCTTGGTGAAGGAAGAAACCTCAACACTTAGCTGTCTCTCAATCATTTGAGTGTTGGAGGTTGATGGCTATTGTGTTTTTCTTGAAGCAACTCTGTCTTTGCTTCTTTGCCCCATTGTTTCAGTGTCAGTGATTCCATTGATTCAATGTTCTCTTCCTGTTCAGACATAGGATTCAGCTTGGGCCTTTTTCTGAGTTCAAAATACTCATCTGTGGTCTCTATGGCAGAGCTAGAACCCTCCTCCCTATTTCTCTTTGGATTCCTCTCCTCATTGGCTGGGGTCTGTAGGACAGGAGGATTATTCATTGGATCCCCTAGTTCTGGAACCTGCAGGAAAGAACATTGATCAATTTTCTTTTCAACATCAAACAATATGTTTTCTACATCCACTACTATGCTATCCATGTCAATCAATGTGTTTTCCAACCATTCTGATTGGTTGGAAAACTGCTCAATATTAGGTCTTGGATGGTGGATGAAAGGCCCCAATTTGACCTTTATTCTCAACTTATTTATGACCCCATGAGGGTCATATTGCCACATAAAGTTGTTCTTGAATTTCATGTCCTGCAACATTTTGTTAGCCTCAGGTCGAACTTCTCTGATATTACATATGGAGGGGCCCAATTGGTTTTTGATTTTAAATTGGGTCTTATTCCTAGCTACTAGGAAGTTTACTTCATCTGAATTGATGATTTCGCCTAAAATACTCAAGTGAAAATATCCTCATAGGGAGGTGTTTGGGTAGTTTATAAGGGGAAAGCTGGCATCCATAAACTCTAATTTCAGTGTGGTTCTGGTACAAATACCAGTCTCCCACCTTGTTGTTCTTAGCCAACTGTAATACTCTTTTGATTTCTTCGTTGATTCTGGGGCAGAGTGCTATTGGTCAGCATGTTCATGACTGGGTGGACAAATGAATCTATGAATTCCTTTTAGGTGAATGTTGTGGAGTATTTATGGATCAAAGCTGTCCAATAAATAATTTACGTCTCTTTCCCCTTGGTATCCAACTTCTGGATACTGACAGGGGATTTATTTGCTTGATAATACAAAAACATGTGAAATAACACAAAAGAGTCCTTGAAATCTCTTTTAGTTGGCAGTTTGGTAAACTGTTCATGCATCCTGTCTGCAATGAACTAAGCATAGTTGTACATGACAACAAGAGGCTTACCTGGGCTAAAGATGGAGAGAAAGGTCAAGATAACCTCTTCTACATGCTCATCTGAGGTATATCCTAGTATGTAATAGAGCATGGTGATTATCCATTTGCCTCTCTCTGAAAAAATGGTGGCAACATAAGGTGGACTATCTGTGGGAGTATGGCGATCTTCTATGATGAAGGTCTAGAAAATTTGTGCTATTTTAGCCAGGTCTAATTTTACATAAATGTCTAGAAAGTCACCAATAGACAATGGGGTTTCATTAGGGTTTAGTTGGACCTACAACATTTGGTTGATGGATTTTGCAATGATGGTGAATAACAGCTGCTGGTTAGGGGCAACAATAGCTATCTGGATAGGAATATAGCAAGCATGATAGAAATGTATGATATCAGGGAATGGGTGCACTTTTGGGAAGAAATACTTGGGTAAATTGGATTCCCAAAGGTAGATGTCATCATTTTGGTTTAGGAATCTATCCTTACTCTAGTAGTGGAGCTTCAGAAGGTAGGCTAGTGAAGCAATATCTTTTATCTGAAAATACCTGTCTGCTAATGCCAAATGGTCGATGTCCAGGTGAGGGGTTGACAAGGGTCTCACTTGAGAGAGGTCTGGGAAGCCATATTTAGAAATAGAGGTATGAATTAGGCTTGTGGTTGTTGTAGAAGTAAGGTTTGGATGTTCTGGTTCAGTGAGAGGGTAATTATAGTTTGCAAAAGAGGGGTTTTGGGTATATAAGTGAATTACTCTTCAATTTAGGCAAATATATTAGTTAATTTCAATTTATGAATCTTTTAATTTGACTGTACGCTTTCAAATTAAAGATCCATTCCAGTTTTCCCAAGAATACATGTAATTTGGTGGTATGGGCTGCAAACTAGTTTCAATGGTGAAAGCAGAGGGCACGGTGGCTTCAGATGTGAACTAGATGCTCGAATTGGGTGTCCGGAGCTTCTTTGGGTGATAGATGATGGTAAATTTTGGTTGCAGAGGTTTAGGCTGTCGCAGAATGCCTTGAGCGACATTCATAGTGAAAAAGAGCAAAAAGGGTGAAATGGGGCTTCTCTGGCCTTTTAACCGGAAACGGTTACATTTTGGCGTGGAATTTACAAATGAACAATGGACGTTTTTTGGTCTTGGCGGGGAGGCGGATTTTTGGGCCATCGGATTTTCTTTTGGAGGGCAGACAATATTTCCCCTCGAGCATGTGATCTAGCTTGGGGCTACCACATAGTAGAGCAGTGCCCAGGAAAAACCGTGAATCTTGTGTGCTCTTGGGATGCTAACAGTCAGACGGTGAATGTGCGCGATATGGATGCACACCTTTGGATCTGGGGGTGGGAGATTGGAAGGATGTCACGTGATCAAGATGCACGGAGGGAATCAGGGTCAGGATTTGCGAGGCCCGGGGTTTAATTACAAACTATTTTAATTAATCAATATAATAAAGCCGGGGTTTAATATAAGCCATGGGTTTAATGGAGTGGGACTAGGGGTTATTGTGGCAGGGTCTTTTAACTACACCAAGGGTTGGTGGGTTAAAAGCGGTTTATTGGGGAAATATGAAACAGGGTGTTAATTAACTTATGTGGGGGGATAAAAACTTAGGATAAGGGGGTTTTTATGGGTTTTGAAGGGAAATAGGGGAATTAATAAGGGGGAATGGTAATATTTGCAATGGGGAATGGGTTTCACACTAGGGAAAAGGGGTTTTGGGTAGGGGGATGAGTTTTGTAGGGTAATTCCTAGAGGAATGTGTGAAACCATGGGGTAAGAGTCAGAATGAGGGGTGAAAGGGTATTTTATAAGGAATGAGGGGATAATGGGGAAATTAACGAGTAAGTATGTGGGGTTGAAATGAAATGAGGGAAAATTAATAAAAAAATATTGTGAATATCTTTTCATTCTCATAACTGTTCCTGCACATGAAACATAGGATTAAGCATGATAAATGTGCTTTTTCCTAAGCAACCTCGTACATTTGCAACCTTTCTTCTACCTATCCTTTATTTATCCTAACATTTTTTCTTGACTTTATTGGGTGCATTTGAGCTTGAGGACCCTTTATTTCCTTTTCTTTTGACAAGAAAACTATCTAATTCTAACCTTATAACTTCCAATGGTTCAGATTATGTTGATGAGAACATTTTTATTCTCTACTTAATTACTAATCTTAAACAATTTGGCTAGATCTTTATTCTATATCTATCAAAATGAAATTTAAAACATGAACGAGTCAAGATTAAGCTATTTGACCATCATGGATTGTGGCATTTCTAACAAGTTGAACACAACCTTATTTTGCATAATAAAGTAAAAAGTAGTGGAATTTGAATTTGCACACTTTCATGATTTGTTTTATTTCTTTTTGGGGTTCATATTTTTCACTTTTTTGATTTTTTTCTTTTTCTTTTTGTCCTTTGATTATTATTTTAGGACATACCCTCTTTACATTTTTTAATTTTTTAATATGGAAAACATTTTGGAGAAAGAAAAAGTATGTACAATATTAGAAGACTAACCATAGCCAATTCAAAATTATGAATCCTATTATTATAGGATCCTAACAATAACAGTGGTAGAGTAACAACAATGATGAAGTAACTACACCCAAGGAGTAACAACATCCAACACTTAGAAAATTTTCTAGGAGTAACAGTTGTGGCGGAGTAACAACACCCAAGGAGTAACAACGTCCAACACTTAGAAAATTTTCCAGGAGTAACAACAACGACTATTACTTGAAAAATTTGTGAGCTCCACATCAATGTAATTCGATAATATTTCGTGAAAAAACACAAACAAGTAAGTAGTAACAACATATTATATATATATATATATATTATATATATTATATAAAAATATATATATATATATATATATATATATAGATATATATAGGAGAATGTAGAGGAAGCATTCTTTGCACAAACAACCATCAAACCAGATTTATCAGAGAGATGTTTGATGAATGCATCCCTAGAAGCTGGATGGTGGTATAATTTCAGAAGGTGTCCTTTCACTAAGAAGGAAGCACAAGTATCATCTATTGTAACCAATATGACTGTTCCATTTTCAAACACATCGTCCAATTCATAGGGTCCCATCCAATGAGTGCAAGGCTTTCCTTTAATATCTTTAAAACGAGAGTCATAGAGTAGTGCCCCATCTCCTTTATGAAACACCTTATTCTTGATAAATTTATCGCGCCATTTCATTCTCTACTGTTGGATAGCAGTAGTTTTCTGGACACCCATTGAACAGATTTCATCTAACTCATTTAGTTGTTCTAGCTAGTGTTTATGGGCCTCTGATAAGTCTAATCCTACTTCCAAAGTTGTTCTGAGAATGTTGATCTCAAATTCTATCGCAAACAAGGGGGATTTCCCATAGACTAACTCAAATGGTGAAAACCCGGTTGTGTTCTGCCATGTTTTCCTATATGCCCAGAGAGCTTCAGGAAGTTTCTAAGACCAATCTCGACGATGGCTTGCTATAGCCTTTGTCAAGATATTTTCCAATACCTTGTTTGTACTTTCTACCTGTCCATTCGCCTGGGGTTGGTATGGAGATGTCACCCTATGTTTGACTCCATATTTTTGCATAAGCTTTGACATCATGTGGGATGTGAATTGTGACCCTCCATCTGAAACAATATCCCTTGGAGTACCATACCGAGCAAAAATATCTTCAAAAAGAAAATCTGAAACCACTTGTTTCGTTGCTTTCGCAACAACCCTGGCTTCCACCCACTTAGTCACATAATCAGTGCAGACTAGAATGTGAATCTTTTGATGAGAAGGTGGGTTAAAATGTCCAATGAAGCCAATTTCCCACTTCTCAAAAGGCTCGAGGACTACCTAGGGCCGCAATGACATTTCATCGGACTTTTCAGGCTACCCCATGCGTTGACAATTGTCGTATCCTCGGACATAATCTCGAGCATCCTAATAAATAGAAGGCCAATAATATCCCATTTGAAACACCTTGTGCCTATTCTTTTATCTAAAAATTTCCTCCACAAGGGCCATCATGGGCAACCTTCAATATCTCATAAATGTCATCCTCAGATATGCAACACCGAATCTACTGATCAACTCCTGTGTGAAAGAGGTATCCTGCCATCCATGAATATCAGTTACTATGATGAATAATTCTTCATTGTTACCTATATGACAAGTGACGAGGTACCTTACCTGTAGTAAGATAGTTAGCAATATCTGCATACCACCGAGTGTTAGCAGAAATTGCAAAAATATGTTCATTTGGAAAATTGTCTTCTATGGGTGTACTTTCAGCATTATTATCTAGTCTAGACAGAAAATCAGCAACCACGTTATCCTTTCTTGGTTTATCTACTATGGTGATGGAAAATTCTTGAAGTAACAACAACCATCTTGTAATACGACCAAGGGTAATGGGTTTATTCATGAGATACCTAATTGCTGCATGATCAGTGTGTACAAAGGTAGGATACCTAGTAATATAATGTCGGAAGTTGTTGATGGTGTAGATGACAAAAAGAAATTCTTTTTCACTCACTGTGTAGTTTAACTCGGCAGGAGCCAAGTTCTTACTAACATAGTAAACTACATATGGCACCTTGTCTACTTGCTGTCCCAAAGCTACCCCAACTGCTGTCTGAAAGGCATTAGCATGGATATGAAATGGTAATGTCTAGTCTGGCCCTCGAAGGATCGGAGCTCTACAGACAAGTTCCTTGATCTTCACAAAGTTTGCATCACGGTCATTTGTCCACACAAAATCTGCATCTTTTGTCAGCAATTGAAAAAGTGGATGTGCTATCTTGGCAAAATTTTCTATAAAGCACCTATAATAACCAACGTGATCGATAAAGATGAGTACCTGTGTGGGTGTTTTGGGTATTGGAAGTGAAATATTACCTCTACCTTAGCTAGATCCATCCGAATTCTAGCAGCTGAAAGCAAATGTCCCAGAACTATTCCTTCCTCCATCATCATGTGGCACTTTACTGTACTCAAAAAGACATGCGCCTGTTTACATCTTTTAATAAAATTTTCCAGATTTTCTAGCCCTTCTTCAAATGAGTCCCCATATGGAGTAAAATCATCCATATAGATTTCAACACTGTCATCTACCTTATCAGAGAAAATCCCTAAAATTTCCCTTTGGAATGTTGTAGGCGCATTATAGATCCCAAATGGAAGGACTTGGTATGCGAAAGTTCCCCAAGGGCATGTGAAAGTGGTTTTATCCTGATCCTCGGGAGCTCTCTGGATCTGGTTGTACCCACTAAACCCATCCAAGAAGGAGAAGAACTTCTTCCCAGCTAAAGTATCCAAGACTTGGTCAATGAACGGTAAAGGGAAATGGTCTTTCTGTTTTGCCTTGTTTAATTCTCTATAATCTACACATATCCGCCATTTACCATTTTTCTTCGAAATAATCACCAATGGGGAAACCCATTGGTTGTTTGAGATGGGGTAAATAAATCCTACATCCAACAGCTTTTGAAGTTCTTCCTTGACAGTGTTTTTCAGAGCGGGGTTCATTCTCCTTTGGGGTTGTATCACAGGACGACAGTCCTCTTTGATGTATATATGATGGGTACATAGATTGGTAGGAATCCCCTTCATGTATGTATAGTCCCAGGTGAAGGCCTCTTTGTGATTTCGGAGAACATCTAGAAGCTATTTTGTTTGGGATTCTGACATATTTGGGTTAATATTCGAGGTCTTTCTTGGCTCTATCTCTATAGAAATATTGTCATGGGACATAGTTGTAGGAAGTTCTTCAAATCCATCTGTTGTTTCAATACTTTCCTGTGTTTCACAACTCAAGACAGATTCTAGAATTCGCTGGTTTGAATCTAAAACAGAATAGGGGTCGCTAATGAAGGTAGTAATTGTATCATACTCCATTTATGTTTTTAGCTGAAGGGCCTTCCCAATAGTAAGAACTGGTCTTAATTCTTCATCTTCGGACTCAGGCTCTTCCTTTGGTAGAGGTTTCTTATGGTAAGATGGTTTCACTGATGGGCTAGGTTCTATAGGATTATATAACACAAGGTTTTTAGTAACTTGCCCATTTGAGATGACCATATTTCTAGAACGACACCCAATGTAAGTGTTTGTGGTTGCCAACCACGGTCTCCCCAGAATCAAGGGGTGGCCACCAGCTGGGGACTGTGTTTGCAACATTAGGAAATCCACAGGATAATGCCATGAATCAACTGAGATTGTAATGTATTATAACTTTCCTATTGGTTTGACTGTAGATCTATCTGCTAATTCTAACACAATAAGTGTATGTTTGAGGTTTCAAAGACCTAATGTATGCATGGCCTCAGCAGTGATGACATTTATAGCAACACCCAAATCTACTAGTTATTTGGAATTTCCACTCCATTAATTTGTACAGTTAGAATTGGGTTCCTCAGATCCCCATATTTCATAGGAATAGCCTTTCCCAACATAAAATCTGATAACTTTCCCATCACATGAATAGTGAGTGGGTCCCTTGATTTCTTTTTAGGCTTTTTAGCACAATATTCCCTAAGAGTTTTTGCATATATAGGTACATCTGTCATAGCTTGTAACAGGGGAATCTTAACAAATAGATTTTGTAACTCCCCTAACAAGTCAAACTCAGCTTTAGGGATCTATTTACTCAAGGCCAACCTTTCAGGATAGGGCGGGTCAAATCGGTGTTCTTGAGTAATTAGCAGTTGAGGAGGTGTTTTATTGTTACTAGCTTGGTTTGATTTCTCTTCAACTGATTCTAGTTCTTTAACCTCACTGCCAACTTGTTCAATAATAATACGTGAGGGATGAGCATCTACTACCTGCCTGGATCTCAAGTTCATTTCATAAAGTTCCACGGTAAAGATACAATAGGAAGGCAGGTTGAGGGTGTCAGCTTTCTGAGGCCCTTTATTTTTAGGATTTAGATTGGGTTGGATAGGAAGTTGAGGGCGAATAGGTAGATTACCAGGAGGTATGTTAGAGGGAAATTGAAGTTGCTGTTGTGATATTTATTGAGGAAACTATCCAGGAGGAGAGGGTCCATGCCAGTTTGGGGCCCATGAAGAATTAAAACTAGTTTGAGGAACCCACTGTTGCCAGGGTCGAAACTGATATTGAGGCCACATAGGTGAATAAGGCATGGATTGAGGACCCATATTAAAATTGCTAAAATACTAATATGGATCCTGAAACATACCTTGATTTACAGTTGGTAGCCGAGGTTTCCATGGCTTTTTGGATCCCATGAAGTATAGTTGATCCACCTCTTCACCTGTCCCTTGGAAGACCACCTTCAATCCTGGCAAGGAGGGGCATGAACTTGTTGAATGAATTAGCTCACAGATTGCACATTCTTCCATGAAGTTCAATTGACATTCTCTAGGTGGATGTTTCTTCCTTCACTTCAGGTATAATATAGCCATAGTCTTTTCCAATTCCATCTATTTTTGTTTTACTTGCAGTGTGTCCATTTGTGTAGACAGGGTACTCAAGATATCTGTCCTTAAGTTATCTAGCAAGTTTCAAATTTCTACTTTCGTGACACCTCCACCAAATACTTTTGTTGACCGAATTCCTTGTTTATTCTTTGAAACTCCCCTCGAGCACTGGATGAACAGCTCATAGATGGTATCAAAGTCCTCTTTTGATAATCTCCCTTTCCTACTATGTTTAATAGTTCTAGAGAGTCCTCTCGAAAAACCCGGGGAAGGAAAATTTTCAAAATGTCCTTATCTAGGTTAGAATGACATGAAATCTGTAGCATGTACTTAAAACATTCCACACAATCCTCCATATTCACGTCTTCCTTCTACATGAACTTAAAAAATTCTTCCTTAATATCTTGAGATTTGCAGTAATCCTGATACTTCTCTAGAAAAGCGATTTTCATCCCATCCCATGTGGAGATAGTCTTTCCTCCTAGACCCATAAACCATCGCAGGGCTGTTCGTTTTAATTTAGTAGGGAAGATCTTTAGTTTTTGTTCATCAGTTATTTAGTCATATCCCTGACACACAATATCAAATTCAAAAAGGAACGTGTCAGGGTCTTCAGAAGTCAACCCATGAAAGCTAGGTAAAACTATCAAAGGAATGGGCTTCGTTGGTGCTCTAGTTCCAAGATCCCTGGAAGTCAATAGTAGAGGTCAGGGGTGCCATAAATATTCTCCAATAGTCACTGGGAATTTTAGCAGGTTCTACAGGGAATGGTGGAGGGGGTCTTATCATAGAGGTTTGAGTTGCCGTAACAGCACTCCCCCTATCCCGTGGTGATATGAATACCCTTACAACTCTTTCCTCCCTACCACAATGTCTTAATTCCTCAAATCTTCTACTTGCAACTTCTTCT
This sequence comes from Pinus taeda, assembly GCA_000404065.3. Lineage (NCBI taxonomy): Eukaryota > Viridiplantae > Streptophyta > Pinopsida > Pinales > Pinaceae > Pinus > Pinus taeda. Next base: position 87,169 of record APFE031733867.1, read on the forward strand.
TCCCTACTGGAATGGGCTGGTTCCTCAGATCTTCTGCTTGCAACTTCTTCTTCCTCTATTACCAACAACGGTACTCCTTCATCAGGTACACTGCTGCATACTTCTTCTATTGATGGAAGGGTTTGCTGTGTTCAATCAACAACAAGTACTGTGGATAGCAATGGATGTTCAACTGAGAGTCGAGGCTAAGAAGCTGTAAGTTTTTCAACCACTTTTGAGGCTTCATCCATATAAGGACAAAGGTGAATAAGATGATTCCCTTCACATAACTTATATGGAAATTTGACTTTACCCTTTTTCCCATGGACCTTACTATCAATAGTGGATGATTTATCACTAGCATGATCTCCAAAGGCTAATGACAAAGGCTGATGTGAGCATGTATACCACACTTCTAATACCTTGGGAATAGCAGGAAAATCTCTAAGAAGGTGATCACCCTTACAAAGCATGAAAGGGAATTTAATTTTGTGTGGCTGATTGGAAGGTTTCTCCATACTAGTTACATCCATAGAAATGATTGATTGGTTGCTCCCTTGCTTATTCTTCTTCTTCTTCTTCTTCTTCCCTTTCTTCTTCTTCTTAGATTCCTGGTTACTAGAATCAATACTTTCACCAAGCGAGGAGGAAGAAAAAGACGAAGAAAAAATAGGCAAAGAAGACAAGGGGTCAACTTTAGGATCAACTTGAGGTTGATGTTGTTCAGGTGGAGGAGAACTTGGCCGAGAAGCATTCTGGACATTCAGAACCATAGGGGTCAAAAAAACACCAAACTAGCAAACCAATGGTAAATCTAAGGGACAACGTTGCCATATAAGGAGCACCAATATTTCCAAAAGGAGGAAAATGACCAAAATTCCCATCAAAGGGGTTTCCTTCATTGGTAGACTCAGGAATTGTTTCCATTAGTCTCAACCTAAGATCTATTAAGGATTTATTCCATGGGGAGGATGTTACTCTGTGGTCAATTAATTTATTTTAGAAATTAACAACACAAAATAAAACAAAGGGGTAAACTATGAAAAATGTTTACCAAGTAACCATAAACTACAATATACACCTTGGAAAACCAAGGAATTAATGTATGATAGCCAATCTCCCCGAATGTTTTGTTCGGTTTATCATGGTATACAAGGCAGTAGACTTGGTTACCTATGGATGGATAGAAACCTATAGTGGACTCCCAAAATATACTCGACAATATATGGGAGTGCAGTTCGTGGTAGTGATGTCTAATGCATAATTATTCAATGAGAGTATTCCCATATAATTTACGTGCGTGGAGCGTCGTCCAATATACCCAAAGGTATGTGGAGAATGATCCTATACACTCACATACATGGAATAGGATATCACCCAAGATATGCAATGCTAGAAAAAAATGAAAACTCCTATGTTTAAAAACATCAGAACACATCTCTAGCCTAGACCTCTATATGTGTCGTTAAGTTTCAAATTCTCCTTAGGTTAATTGAGATGAGTTTTAAAGTTTATCTTGAATTAGATTTCAATTTCAAGGCTCAAAATTCGATGTCACTTGAACACACCTATGATGCAACTAATATGAGAAAAAGTAACTCTTTTCATTTTCCTTTTAACAATGAAAGGCCTAACTAAGTAGGGGAAGAAGAAATCAATCAACAATGCAACAAACAAGTGATGCAATAATCGATCTCTATAACTTCACTTTTCTAATCAAAATCAAAGGCCTATATGCAATGCATGATGCATAAAATTTTCCTTTTGGATTCCACTTAATTTTCAGATGAAAACTAAGATATTTGCCTAATCGTTGATAAAATAAACTATTTAGAATGATGACTAAGTCACCAATTCTTTCAAGCACTCAATCATCAAACAATTTAGATTTCTAATGACCTAATGACAAGAATAAAGGAAAATATAAACAAATTCTTATCAAATGCACTTAAAATCAAAATAAAACTAAATGAACGCTTTTGAGAGACTAAGAAACACTCAAGGACACAAGGAGGACCAACTAGAAAAAAGTTAATCAAAGAGAAAATATCAAAAAGGATTTTTTTTTGCATCAAACTCGGGTCGTAGTAGGTGCTGAAAGGGCTAGGGTGCACTACAACGTAGGTGCTAAGAAGGCTAGGGTGCACTGCAACGTACTGTATCTAGACCATAAGGTGTGACGATTAAGGAAAGCCAAGTTATGACACAAAAAATGCAAGTAAAGCTCAATGAAAGGTCTTCCTAGGCCTGTTCTGGACTGAATAAGAGAGTAAAGGTATGAAGAAGAGGTAAAATGAGAAAAATGGACAAAGAAACCACCAAGGGAATACACTGTTCCCCAACAGATTCACTATTTTCTTATACGGGATTTATGATTGCAGACAAAAGTATCCCCCCTAGGTTTGGAGGCTAACCTAAAACAACATAGAGACAAGGAACCCAATGCTTTCCTTAAAGTAAATAGATGATAGTATGAAGCCTACCTGGAATCTATCATGGTCTTCTCTCCTTCTTTAGCTTGAAGGCTCCAATTCCAGCTCTGATTGCCAAAATTAGAACCTACACAGTCAGATAACACAAGCCAAGAAACTATGAGATCTATCGGTATTACCTAAATATTTTATTAAATAGATCAAAATGGTATTGAAATACATGAAATAACAAAATCACATATAGGAAACCGGATAATTCTTTGCACTAATATAAATAGAAGGATATTACAACCATTAAATAGATGTCATTCCTGTAAAAGAGCTCCTCCACGGTTAACTTGTCCTTTCTTTGTCACAATGTGCACCTCTAATCACCCTAAATGCATGAAATGAAACTCTCACCACAAAAGCATAAGGGTAGAATCACTCTCCAAAATCAAACCTCTTGCATATGGAAGGTTGTAAATATATAGAGGAGTGGGGTAGTTGGGAGTTCTTATCCAATTACCAATCTAAGGTTTTATATCCACCTTTGATGGGAGGATGGGATCAAAGGATAAGGGATGGAAACTCCATAGTAGGGTGGGATAGGATCCAAATGTTTTATCTAAGGTAAATGGTTGTAACAAATTATAGAAAATTAGGGAAGAGGAAACTTCCAAAATTTCTCTCTTTTTCCAGAATTTCTAGAACTAGCACATTTGCAAAGGGGAGAAACTTGTTGGTGATAAACACAGGCCACAGGGGAGCAACATGTAGGTTAACAATTTCCAACAAGAGGCTAGGGAGTGTTGGTCCTAAAACTGACTCAGATGATGCAGTTTCAGGAAGAAACATTGGGGAATGAAAGATGCATGCTTAGGGATTTGTGCAATGATGATGACAAGGGGGAATAGGATGTTGATTGATCCCATTAGGAGGCCCCTTAATTGGATGTGACAAAATGGCCTATAACACTTGTTTTTATTTCTTATGTATACCAATAAGGGGGGCCACTACTTGCTAAAGAAGTATTATTTCATCATATAACTATGCCATAGTATCCTCTATTGGCCCCAATTTCTCATATATGGTTGAATTTCATTATGTTGTATTGAAGTTATGTGAAGATAATCATTGATTTTCCACAACAAGGTGTTCCACCTATTTCTTTACTGTAGCTAACTCTTTTGTTAATCATGTATTCTCATTTAATAGATATTCAGAGTTATCTTGTGCTACTATGGAAAAAGCAACATTTTCTGCCATGATTTCCCTAGGATTCCTCCTAGTATTGGTAGTTATCACTTTTTATGTAGATACTGAGACCGAGTTTCGAGGATCATTTGGGAAGTATCTTCACCTCTACTATATTGTCTTTTTCTTGAGCTGATAAAATGTGACATTACACACATCCATGAATTTTTCCTTATGTGGGGATGTGTTTCCCATTTCATCAAATGGGATATGACCACCTGTAAGAGGAGGCTCTTTTAGAGAACCTGGTTCATCATATATGGGCTGGATGTCACCATCTTCCTCCAAATCTTCCTTTATTTCTCAAGTCATTAGTTCTTCCTCCAATATTTGTGCTGCTTCTTCCTCCTATGACTACCTTTATTGCTTCTCTTCTACCCTCCTCATTTCCTCTTATTCTTCCTATTTCTTCCTGAGCAACTCACCTTGCTTCCTCTTCTCCTCGTCTTCTAATTCCCTTCTTCCCTGTTCAGTATCCCTTGTGTTCAAAGTATTGGATTTCCATTTCTTGTTTCTTTCTCCTATCGAATCATGCTTGATCCTTTTCCTAGACACTACACTCTTTGCTTGAGGAGTTATTTGTGTTGCCTCTTGTACCTTCATATCTTGAGCTAGTGGAATTTGGGGGGAACTGACTTTAATTCCTTGATGTGTCTTTCTAACTCCATTGTACCAATTCTTCACCTTATCATCTTTTGTGGTAGACATTGATGAATATCCCTAATTGAAACCAATATTGTCACAATGTTGCTTGCACACTCTGCTAAGATGATATCCATCAAAGTCCTTAACTGCAAAGTGCAAGAGGTCCAACTCTTGTATTTATACATTTGCTGCCTTGGGGCTCTTCAATTCATACAATTTGATCCTCAAAGGGAGGGTGGACCAAGGGGATTTCTTCCTTCTATGAAGAACTCATGACAACCCTTTATCGAACTAATATGCTACTTCTTGGAAGACCACCTTATTAGTCACATATCGAGACATGAGATGAGGAGAATTCTCACATCCAAATCATTTCATATATGCACCTTCAAGCATAGAAAACTAATCCATGATATCATGTCATGACTCCTTCACATGATAAGTCATGCAAGGAGGATAAATCTCATATCTCATATAGAATATGATTGTGAAGAAATGCTCTGCCAATCTGTCATATGCCCCTCTAAAACTTGATTCTAATAACACCCTGCAATGGAAATAAACTGGAAACTTATTTTGCAGGGTCCAGTCACAATACATTCCTGGGAAAGCATATTGTGCACAAATTCAATCCAACATAAATGCAGACAAATAGAAATATAGTGCTTGGTTTGTCAGGCTCAAAGATGATTTTTCCTGCCCCACATGACTCTACAACTCAAAAGAAAGTATATCTGCCCAATTGAATATCTTACCATAGGTAACTACCATGTTGAGCATATATATATATATCCGATTTTCTTCAAACACTTCAACATTATTTCTCCCATGTAGCTAAAAACACATAGAAATGAAGTAATGATACACATCCTTAATAATCCTGGTTGGGGAAATTGCATATGGACAGTGTCAGAACTTAGTAGGCTCTCGACACCAAGATTTAATGATGTCACATGTGTCAAGATTAATCGAAATAATGTAAATTTTTTATTGTCACATGTCTTCTACATAATAGGTCGCTGGCCACCACTTTCACTGTGACGCACTAGATTAGAACCATCCATGTGTGTAAGAATCCACTCAATCACTTTTACACAAGGGATGACTAGGAACCTGCATGAGATCGTATGTATCCTGGACCGCTTGATATTGATGTATACTTGCGAATTTTCTAAGTTTTCAGTGAACTATTTCTGCATGAATGTGTCTTTGATGTCATTCCATGTGACCTCAATAGATTTATCTATGAAGCACTATGTATAGGCATAGATGGGAATGCTAGGTTTTGTAACTTCAATTGCTTCTTCAGTGATTTCCTCTAAATCTTCTTTGGAGGCCACTTAATGTGTAGCGGGAGGCATGGTTCCAATAGATAATTAAAGATTAATAATACTTGCAACTTGAACACTTGCATGTGGAAGCACACTTCTTATCAATGATGGAACATGGATAGTTGTACAAACATGAAATATGCATTAAAACAAGGAGGGAACACTTTCAAAGTACTAAGGGAAGTTCAAAAGTCATTCGAGGATTTGAGGTGCACTCATGTGCTTAAGAAAGAGAGAGAAAATATCAAGGGCGTAGGGTGCACTGACAAAGCATGAAGGAAAACCATTCAGGCCATAAAGGTGCACTCATGTGCTCATGGAGATTGAGGGGGTGTCATTTCTGGGTGTAGTTTTCTGAGTTAGTAGGGGCTTTAGCTTCCAAAAGTGTGTTATGTCATATAATGGCTCAAGAATAAGTCCAGCAACAAGATTGAAAGATAGAAATGTAGAGATGAAAGATCTAAGAGTTTTAATGGATGTTGTTGCAATCATGATTAGAATGTGAAGAGTTAAAGAATGTGTAGCCTACAAAAAGAAGTTAAGACTTGTAGAGGCAAGAATGACCTGAACACCAGTAATAAACTAAAAAGAAAAGAAACACCAACAAGGAAAGCAAGATCAACAACAAAAATATGAAAGGCAACCAATAGAATCGACATGCCAAACTTACTTGGAATGAAGATCAACGAAGATCTAATTGATCCAAAGATGTGTGTCCAAACCATAGAAGAATGATTATGAGAAATATTGATTAACTGGGTTGATTATAAAGAGATTTCACGCAAATCCATTCCATGCATTCTTGCCACTTGTCGATGAGTGAATGAGGTAGTTAAGAGAAGTAAACTGGGGCTCCTATTTTCTAGGAGTGCAACCACATGTAACAAGAATGTGAATGCATGAGTTATAGAAGGGTGCATGTCTTTGTGTCAAAGGAGTGCACCCAAAGGAGTGCGCTCAAGGAGGGCACACTAGATGAGTATGAAGGAGTGTGCAGTTGTCCAACTCGAAGGAGTGTGCTCAACGCAATTACAAATCTTCATGATCTTGGAGTGCACTTTTTCTTTAAAGTTTTTTTATTGCTATTGTGTGTGTTGTATGGCAAATAAGGGTAGTTTCTAATTCAATAAGAGTTATGCCTTCACCTAACCTTGGTCAATATAACACAAGAAATTCTAAAGGTTATGGTTGACACTTAGAAAACATTGACTCAGGAGGATGTGACACTTAGAGAAAACATAAGAATAACAAATCAAACAAAGTGATGACATTTAATAGCTTGTATTTATAGTTCAATTAGGCACCAAAATTGAGTTAGGAAAAACATTTGGAGGGTCGTTGTCGTAGCAAAAACACTTGGGAGATCCCAACAAATTGGATTTCTTCAAGCAATTTGTAGTGTACTCTTATACACTATGTACTTTCCTATGTTAGTAGTAATGAAACTAAATCCTTTGGTTCTATGCATACATGATAGAGTAAAAATATGATTGAAGTAGACCATTAAATACCTCCCTCCAGCCTGTGTGTTTAGATGTAGATTTCCTACCAAATCTATGCATGACATTCTAGATTAATAATACATTTCCTACCAACATTTGAAATGAGGCAAGCACATGGTTGAAATGTAGATTACTAATACAACATTACTTACCGTTGTGTGCATAGATTTTGATTGTGGTATGGTTTGGTAATTTATTAAACCATTAGTCCTTAAATCCCAAACTTTTAAGGTAGTGGATTCATTTGAAAAATAATATACATATTGATTATTTTCCCTTAAGACCTAATAGGAGGAGATAATTTAAATTTTATTGACATACTAGAGAGCTTGAACCATTATGGAAGCAATCTTGTAATCAATTTGGGTGGAGGGGGTGGGACTGGTTGGGGGGGGGGGTTAGGTTCATGGTTATTGACTTTATGATTAATTGAGTTTGTTGCCATTATAAGAGATTGGATTTGAGAGTCTAAACCCATGGAAAAACCTTGTACTAAAGCATATGCCTAGTAACCTAGAATAGGTTAACTCAATTTTTCTTCTAAGATCAATGAATAGGTTAACTCAACTCTTTTATTTCTGCATTTTTTGCCTTGTGTATCTTCAGTTCATAAAATACGATGCTCAAAGGGAAGGTGGGCCAAGGGGATTTCTTCTTTCTATGAAGAACCCTTGACTACCTTTTATCCAACTAATATGTTACTTCTTGCAAGATCGCCTTATTAGTCGCATATCACGACATGAGATGAGGAGAAATCTGACATCCAAAGAATTTGACATATGTACCTTCAGGCACAGAAAAACTAATCTATGATATCATGTAGTGACTCCTTCACCTAATCAGTCATGCAAGGAGGAGCGATCTCATATATCATATGGAATTATGACAACACCCTACAATGGAAATAGACTGGAAACATATTCTGCAGGGTCCATTTCCAATACATTCCTCGGAAAGTATAGCATGTATATATTCCATCCAACATAAATGCAGACATATAGAATTATGGTGCGTGGAGTTTCCTCAAATATGATTTTGCTTTCCCCACATGACTTTGCAACTCAAAAGAAAGTATATATGCTCAATTGAATATACTACCATGAGTAACTACCATGTTGAGCATTTTTATATATATATATATTATATATATAATTTTCTTCAAACACTTCAATGTTCTTTCGCCCATGCAATAGAAAACACATAAAAATGAGGTACTAATATACATCCATGCAAATCCTAGTAGGGTAAATTGCAGATGGGCAGTGTTAGAAATTAGCAAGTTCTCGACTCATAGATTTAATGATGTCACTTTTGTTGAGATCAACCCATCTAGTGTAAAAGTTGTTATTGGCATACTCTATGGGCTTAAGCATCCTATAATAAGTCTGCATGTCTTCTCCATAATATGTGGCAAGATGACCGCAACTTTCACTACAGAGCATTAGATCAGAATCATCCATGTGTGTACAAATCCACTCAATAACTTCTGCACAAGGGATTATTGGGAACCTGAATGCGATCCTGTGTATCATGGACACTTGATATTGATGTATGCTTGCAAATATTCTAAGTTTTCGGTGAACTGGTTTTGCATGAATGTGTCTTTCATGTCATTCCATGTGACCTCACTAGATTTATCTATGAGGCACTGTGTATTTGCATAGATGGGAGTGGTAGGCTTTGTAACTTCAATTGATTCCTTAATGCTTGCCTCTGAAGCTTCTTTGAAGACCACTTGATGTGTAGCAGGAGGCATGGTTCCAATGGATGATGAACAAGTAACTTTATTTGTGGCTTAAACACTTGTATGTGGAAGCACGTTCATGAGGAAAAATATTAGATTTATAAAATATCCTATTCAAAGCAAGAAACAACCTTGAAAATCATATTCAAAGAGCCATAAAATGTAACTTAGAATGTAATCTTATCAATGACGACACATAGCTACTTGTATAGACATGAAATCTGCATTAAAACAAGGAGGGCACACTTTCAAAGCATGAAGGGAAGTTCAAAGGTCATTCGAGGCTTTGATGTGTGCTCATGTGCTCAAGAAAGAGAGAGAAAACATTGAGGGTGCAGGAAGCGCTGACAAAGCATGAAGGAAAATCATTTAGGCCTTCAAGATGCACTCATGCGCTCATGGATATTGAGAGGGAACAAGGGCACATTCTGAAGAGATAAAGGGGTCAATCTTTGGGCCTTCGGGCCTTCAAGGTGCACTCATGTACTCAAGAGGACAAAGAGGGTGCATGTGGGCATGTTAAAGAAATGAAGGGAAAACATTCAAGCCTTCGAGGTGCACTCATGCACTTAAGGAGGGCACAATTATTTGTGATGAAGGGGTGTGATCCAGACTTATTCATGGATGAAAAAAAATAAATATATAAACATAAACACAAAGATGCAACATACATAAATATTTATTTCATTAATAACTGAAAGATGTTTACATATAGAGTGGAAATAAACTAGCTTAGGTGATGATAACTTATCTCTGAGAAACGATGTGGTGGATACATTCCTTTGAACTCTATTACAATGAGCCTCAAGGGCCAATTTATTATTGAACAATAAAGGGAAACCCTAAACCACCAAATCCTAATCATAGGAGATGGAATGACAAGAGTTTTTGGGCCTCATTGGGGTTAGATGGACAACCAACTTCTCAGGGTCATAACTTGGTCATACGATCTTCATTTGGAATGTATGATACCTTGTTAAAATGGTCCCTCCAAACACTACAATATTTTTGGTAGGCGCCTACCTATGGCTACGAGCCTATTGTGGACCTCAAAAAATGCCGTTTAGTGGATCAGAATAGCTTTGGAAGTTCAAGACCCAAAAAACTGCTGAAAATAATAAATTGTACTATAATCAAGGAAACTAATGAAACCAGCTAGAGGTCCAAGTGAAATAGGTGGGTGGCTACCAATATCCACCTAGATCAGAGTGCCCTTGAGGAAAAAATATCATTTATGGGTGCAGTTTTCTGAGTTAGTTGGGGCTTTAGCTTCCAAACGTGTGCTCTGTCATAGAATGGCTCAAGAACAAGTCCAAAAACAAGATGGAATGATATAAATGTGGAGATGAAATATCAACAAGATTTTATGGATGTTGTCACAATCATTATTAGAATGTGAAGAGTTAAGGAATATGCAACCTATGACAAAAAATTAACACTTGTAGAGGCAAGAATGAAATAAAACACCAATAAATAAACTGAAAAGAAAAGAAACACCAACAAGGAAAGCAAGATCGATAGCAAATACATCAAATGAAACTAATATAATTGACATGAAAAACTTACTTGGAATGAAGATCGACGAAGAGCTACTTGATACAAAGATGTACAGAAAACCCATGTGAGAATGATAATGATAAATAATGATTAACTGGGTTGATTATAAAGAGATTTCATGTAAATCCATTCCATTCTTGCTCGCCAATTTTTGACGAGTGAATGAGTTAGCTAAGAGAAGTAAAGTGGGGCTCCTGTTTCCTAAGAGAGCGCCCACATGCAACAATAAAGCGAATACATGAGTTCAAGAAGGGTGCATTTCTTCTTGTCAAAGGAATGGGCTCAAGGAGGGTGCAGTGGTTCAACATGAAGGATTCTCCTCCAAGGAGGGCACTGTCATTAACCCCGAAGGTGTGTGATCAACAAAAGAGTAACTCTTCTTCATCTTGGAGTGTGATTTTTATTTAAAAGTTTTTTTCTTGCTTTTTTTTCTCTTGTGTGACTTTGTGTGTGTTGTATGGCAAATAAGGCTAGTTTCTAAGCCACGAAAAGCTATGAATTTACCTAACCTTGGATATCATAACACAAGCACTTCTAAAGTTTATGTGTCGACACTTAGAAAACATTGACTTAGGAGGATGTGACACTTAGAGAAAACATAAGAATATAAAATCAAACAACGCGACAACACTTAATAGCTTGTATTGATAGTTCAAGTAGCCTCAAAATTGAGTTAGGAATTTTTTTTGGAGGGTCGTTGTCTCAACGACAACACTTGGGAGATCCCAACAAATTGGATTTCTTCAAGCAATTTGTAGTGTACTCTTATACTATGTACTTTCCTACGTTAGTAGTAATGCAACTAAATCCTTTGGTTCTCTTCATACATGATAGAGTAAAAATAGGATTGAAGGAGATCATTGAAATCCTCCCTCCAACCTATGCATTTAGATGTATATTTCCTACCAACTCTATGCATGACATTCTAGATTACTAATACATTTCCTACTAACATTGAAAATGGGGCAAGCACATGGTTAACATGTAGATTACTAATACAACATTACTTACCATTTTGTGCATAGAGTTTGACTATGGTATGGATTGGTAATTTATTTAACCATTAGTCCTTAACTCCCCAAATTTTAAGGTAGTGGATTCATTTGCAAAAGAATATACATATTGATTATTTTCCCTTAAGACCTAATATAAGGAGATAATTTAAATTATATTTACTTACTAGAGAGATTGAGCCATTATGGAAGCAAGCTTGTAATCAATTTGGGTGGAGGGGGTTGGAGGTGTTGGAAGGGGGGGGGGGGGGGGGGGTGGGGTGTTGTTCATGGTTATCGACTTTACGTTGCTTGAGTCTCCCACCACCATAAGAGATTGGATTTGAGGCTAAACCCATGGACAAACCTTGTAGTAAAGAATATGTCTTAACATGGTTATTGGAGGATGTTCCTAGTAACCATGAATAGGTTAACTCAATTTTTCTTCTAAGATCAATGAAAAGGTTAAAGAAACTCTTGTATTTCTGCATTTGCTTCCTTGTGTCTCTTCAGTTCATACAATTTGATCCTCAAAGGGAAGGTGGTCCAAGGGGCTTTCTTCCTTTTGTGAAGAACTCTTGACAACCCTTTATCCAACTGATATGCTACTTCTTGCAAGAAAAACTTATTAGTCACATATCGCAACATGAGATTAGGAGAAATATCACAACCAGATAATTTGATATATGTACCTTCAAGCGTAGAAAACTAATCCATGATATCATGTAGTGACTCCTTCACCTAATCAGTAATGCAAGGAGGATCGATCTCATATATCATATGGAATATGATTGCGAAGAAATGCTTTACCAAGCTGTTGTGTGTTTTTAGGTCCCTATACTACTATTGTAACCCATATTGTTATTAGTACAAGCCCCTTATCATATTGTTGTGCCCATGTAGTCCCCATATTGTTATTATTGTGCCCCATAGAAGCCCACTATTGTTATTATTGTGCCCTACATTATTATTGTTATGTTGGCTCTGATTATATTATGACCCCTTAGACTCCTATATATAGAAGGAGGTCTTGTCATTTGTATCATCCAAGAATTGTTCATTTGTGTAATTTAAAGGAGGTTTCCACCTCAAAGAGGTTGATTTATAAGGCATTCATCTATCTTTTCTATCTTTTTGTGAGCTGGTTTCATAACATTTGGTATCAAAGCTTTGGATTCTAGGGTTTCGCTGCTCCAAATAGGCCATCATGGAATTTTCGCTGTAATGTTTTGTCTATGACATTTCAGAAGCTAAAAAAAACACCCGTTTGAGTCGAAATCTTGGTGAACCTCAGGTCCAAATTTCAGACCTTGTCTTGCTATAGTTTCAGAGATATGATATGAGGAAGTTAGAGTTTTTGCAAGCTCCAAAATTTCATCTAAAACAAGTCATCATGGAAGTTTCGCTATAACGTGTTTGCTACAAAGTTTCAGAAACTAAAAAAAAAAACCCATTTGAGAAGAAAACGGTTTGAACCTCGGGTCTAAATTTCAGATATTGTCTCACTATATTTCTGGATATATGATTTGAGGAAGTTAGGGTTTTTGTAGACTCCCAAATTACATCTTAAACGGGTGACCTTGGGAAAATCGTCATAAATTTCTCTCTGAGCATCAGATTGAAATTTCGTAAGTTACAAAAAGAGGACGGACTGTAGTTTTCATTTAATTTTTCAGATTTGAATGTCAAAATAGTGACACGTGGAATTTTATAGTAGTTCGCTCTTCTGAAAAGGTATAATCAGGTCATCTTGGGAGATTGTGCATAACTCTTTCTTAGAGAATCCAATTTTGATCAGACTGGTGGCATTGGAAAGAGGACACAGAGGGATACTGCAAGGCATAATTTTAGAACTAGAAAAGCCAAAATTACAGAGTTACAGTTGTTTCAAGATCAAGCTCCTAAAATCAATAAAAGGCAATATGAGGAAGTTTGATGGCAAGGATACGGTAAATTGGATACTACAGATGGAGCAATATTTTGATCTACATGAGGTGAAACTATTACAAAAGGTACGTATTGCATCTTCATATTTATAACCGGATCAATTTTTATGGTATGAAGGGTTGTGTTCTCGTAAAGCACTTGTCACTTGGTCAATTTTCACAGAAGAAATGATAGCACATTATGAGGATACAAAGAATAACACCTTCTTTAGCCAATTGATAAATCTCAAACAAAAGGGTTCAATGGTAGAGCACATTGAGGATTTCAAAAAATTGAATATAAGGGTAAATGATATTCCAAGAGAAGAAAATTATTGATGTCTTCATAGGGGCTTTAAAGGATAACATTCAACATGAGGTTCGTCTTTGGGAACCTGATTCATTGGAGAAGGCATTCAGGGTGGCAAGAAAAATTGAAAGCGGAATTATGGAAACAAGGAATCCTACCACTCACAACTATAAATATGGAAGTGTTTTTTCTTCTAGCCTTCCACAACCTACAAGGTTTACACGACAACAATTGGAATAAAAAAGAGAACAAGGGCTTTCTTACCTTTGTGATAGCAAATACACTAAAGGTCATAAGTGTGCTGAGAAGAAATTATTTTACATAGATTGTGAAGAGGAGGAAGAAAAGGATTAAGAAACATAAAAAGAAGAGGATATACACCAGGAACCAACTCCAGAGAAAGAAGAAATGAATATAAACATATCTTGTAAAGCATTGGAAAGAATTACCACTCCTCAAACACTCATGATAGAAGGACATATCAAGAAGACAAAGGTTCAAGAAGTGAAAGATCACATCGAGAAAGAAGAAATGAATTTGACCATATCTTGTAATGCATTGGCCAGAATTACCACTCCTCAAACTATCAAGATAGAAGGACATATCAAGAAGAAAAAGGTAATAGTGTTGATTGATTCGGGCAGTATGAATAATTCTGTTCATTGTAAGATAGCCAAGGAATTGAATTGCTTCCTATATCCAGTTCCAGAGTCTCAAGTGATGGTTGCAAGTGGAGGAACCATAAATTTCTCTAGAAAGTGCCATAATATCAATTTATCCATGGGAAAATATGTATTGAATAGCCGAATGATTTCCATTCCAATGGGTGGTGCTGATTTTATACTAAGAGTCCAATGGCTACAATCCCTGGGTATAGTAGCTTTTAATTTTCAAGAAATTTTCATGAAATTTTCTTCGGAAGGAAAGGAAGTTGAATTAAGGGGTATCACAGGGAAATCAGGAAATATAATCAGCTCTAATAGACAAACAAAGCTTCTAAAGAAATAAAAATGAGGCGTAATTGCACAATTATGTTCACTAGAGGTTCCCACATCGAAATCATCTATTTCTCTAGATCTCCAAAAAGTATTGAGTAATCATTCCAAGGTATCGGAGACTCCCAAAGGCCTCCCACCTATTCGTGATCATGATCATTCTATTCATTTCATTCCAGGAAGTGTTCCTCCAAACATCAGGCCTTACAAATATCCCTATGCCCAAAAGAGTGAAATTGAAGCATAAATGCTAGAGGCTGGTACAATTCAACCTAATCAAAGTTCTTTCTTTGCTCTAGTAGTATTGATGCACAAGAAGGATGGGTCATGGTGCATGTGTCTGGATTATAAGGAGCTCAACAAGCTCACTATTAAACATAAATTTCCCATTCTTGTCATTGATGAATTATTGGATGAATTGCATGGATCAATTTACTTCACCAATTTGGATCTTCATTTAGGATATCATCAAATCAGAATGAAGACTGAAGACATTCTGAAAACAACATTTATAACTCATGAGGGTCATTATGAATTTTTGGTCATGCCTTTTGGCCTTACGAATGCACCTTCTACATTTCAAGGTCTGATGAATTCCATTTCAAACCCTTCCTTAGAAAATTTGTGCTAGTATTTTTTGATGATATACTAATCTACAACAAGTCTTGGAAGGATCATGTTCAACATGTTGACATGGTGCTCAAACTATTGGAGGAGAAAGAATTATATGCAAAAATCTCCAAATGTTTCTTTGGAGTAAAAGAGGTGGAATATTTGGGTCATATTGTATCTCGTGAAGGTGTTAAGGTAGACCCTAGCAAAGTTAAAGCCATTAAGGAATGGAAAACCCCCACATCCATAAAGCATCTGCAAGGATTTCTTGGATTGATAGGGTATTATCACAAGTTTGTTAAGAATTATGGGAGAATAACAACACCTCTAACAAAATTATTGAAGAAAGATGCATTTTCATGGACTCCAGAAGCAACAAAGGCCTTCAAACATCTTAAAGAGGCAATGTGTCAAGCACCGGTCTTAGCTACGCCGAACTTCACAAAAACCTTTACTATGGAATGTGATGCTTCAGGAAATGGAATTGGTGCTGTTTTAATGCAAGATGAAAGACCCATTGCCTTCAAAAATCATCCAATCAAACGAAAGTATTTACATAAAGCTATTTATGAGAAGGAAATGTTGGCAATACTACATGCACTTAAGAGATGGCGACCCTACCTAATGGGAAGACACTTCAAGGTAAAAACGGATCATGTTAGCCTTAAATGCTTTTTAGAAAAAATATTATCCTTTGAAGAGCAACAAAAATGGGTCACAAAGATGTTGGGTTATGACTCTGAAATCTTCTACAAAAAAGGGAAGCAAAATATTGTGGAAGATGCACTCTCAAGAAAGGATGAGGATGTGGAAACATTGTTTTGTGCTATTTCTATTATCCAACTAGATTAGATAAACGAAGCAAGGGATGAATGGAAGAAGGATAAAGAAGTGTGGCCACTCATTCAAAAGTTGTAGAAGATCCCAGTTCAAACAATATTGCCAGAACTTGACAAGGAAGGAAAAATCATATTGGAGCTTGGAGCAGTCATAGAAACAAGAACCTGAAAACTACGAAAGCGATCAATTTTAGAGCATCTCATCAAGTGGAAGAACTTACCTACTGAAGGTTCCACATGGGAGGACAAGAATTTTATACAGAAGCATCAAGAACTACTCAAGCATTGAGGACAACACATTTTGAAGGAGAGGGGCATGTTGGGTCCCTATACTACTAGTGTAACCCCTATTGTTATTAGTACAACCCCCTTATTATATTATTGTGCCCATGTAGTCCCCATATTGTTATTATTGTTCCCCAAAGAAGCCCACTATTGTTATTATTGTGCCCTTACATTATTATTGTTATGTCGGCTCTGATTATGTTATGACCCCTTAGACTCCTATATATAGAAGGAGGTATTGTCATTTGTATCACCTAAGAATTGTTCATTTGTGTAATGTAAAAGAGGTTTCCCCCTCGAAGAAGCTGATTTCTAAGGAGTTCATCTATCTTTTCTATCTTTTTGTGAGCTTGTTTCATAACATGTGCCCCTCTAAAAATTGATTCTAACAACACCCTATAGTGGAAATAGTCTGGAAACTTATTCTACAGGATCCAGTTCCAAGAAATTACTAGGAAAGCATATCGTGCATAGATTCCATCCAACATAAATGTAGACATATAGAATTATGGTTCTTGGTTTGTCCTAAAATATGGTTTTTCTTGCTCCACATGAATCTACAACTCAAAAGAAAGTATATTTGCCCAATTGAAGATCTTACCACGGGTAACTACCATGTTGAGCATATATATCCAGTTTTATTCAAACACTTCAGTGTTGTTTCACCCATGTATCCAACAACAGATAGAAATGAGGTACTGATATACATCTCTCACGGTCATGATTGGGTGAATTGTAGATGGAAAGTGTTAGAACTTACCAGGCTCTTGACACCAAGATTCAATGATGTCATTTGTGTCGAGATCAACCCATATAGTGTAAAACAATTTATTGGCATACTCTATGGGCTTAAGCATCCTATAATAATTCTTCATGTCTTCTCCATAATAGGTGGCAAGATGACCACCACTTTCACTATGGAGAACTATATCAGAATCATCCATGTGTGTAAGAATCTACACAATCACTTTTGCGCAAGGGATGACTGAGAACCTGCATGCGATTCTATGTATCCTGGACCGCTTGATATTGATGTATGCTTGCAAATATTATAAGTTTTTAATGAATTGTTTCTGCATGAATGTGTCTTTGATGTCACTCCATGTGACCTCAGTAGATTTATCTATGAAGCATTGTGTATTTGCATGGATGGTAATTGTAGGTTTTGTAACTTCAATTGCTTCCTCAGTGCTTGCCTCTAAAGCTTCTTTAGAGGTCACTTAATGTGTAGCGAGAGGAATCGTTTCAGTAGATGATGAAAGAGTAAAAATACTTGCATCTTGAACACCTATATGTGGAAGCACACTCATGGTGAAAAATATTAGCTTTATAAAATATCCTATTTATAGCAAGCAAAAACTTTGCAAATCATATTCAAAGAGCCATCAAATGTAACTAAGAATGTAAGTTTATCAAAGATAGCACATAGCTACTTATACGGACATGAAATCTGTATTAAAACAAGGAGGGTGCACTTTCAAATCATGAAGGGAAGTTCAAATGTCATTCAAGGCTTTGAGGTGCCCTTGTGCACTCAAGCAAGAGAGAGAAAACATCAAGGGTACACTGATGAAGCATGGAGGAAAATCATTTAGGCCTTCAAGGTGCACTCATGCACTCATGGATACTAAGAGGGAAAAATGGCACGCTCCAAAGAGATGAAGGGGTCAAACTTCAAGTCTTCAGGACATCAAGGTGCACTCATGCTCTCAAGAGGATAAAGAGGGCACATGGGTGCACAATGAAGAAATGAAGGGAAAACATTCAATGTTATGAAACCAACTCACAAAAAGATAGAAAAGGTAGATCAATGAATTCATAATCAATGACTCCAAGTCCTATTACATGCATTTTCAACACTCTTTTCCTCCTCTAGCTTGTCATAAAATGGCTTACAAGCTCTAACTCTCTTTCCTCATACTTTAGCTACCAAAGACCAGTGTTTTTTCATCTAAGACTAATCTTGTTCTATAAAAAGCTAAAGATTTTAGAATTTTGCAGCTTCACTATGTGTTGTATTGTGTGTAACCAAAAAGGGTAAGAGGAAATGGTTTATATAGGGAGAGGAGGATAAGAATGAGATCCACTCAAGGGGGAAGAAGGTCTTATCTCCTTGGGATGGTCCACTTTTAAGGGGGAAAGAACCTTATAAGGATTTCTTGGCCCTTATCAAACCTAATGAACATCTAGTACATCGCCACTAGAAGTTTATAGACGTGAAACTCCATTTCCTTTTATAAAAACTTTCTTGAAATAGGCTGACGTGGGTATTGGGATAATAGTAGCACCGGTTGGCATGGGTCATAGTGCTTGTTACGCTGAAATTTGTCACCATGACTATCTGCAGTTAATATGGCTCCATCAATAGTCATATTATCCTCCTTGTCAAGCCTTATACCTCTGCTCTCCATGTCAAACTTCAAAAAAG
>APFE031733867.1:117645-147084 GCA_000404065.3 Pinus taeda
AAAAAAAAAAAAAAAAAAGGAATGGAAATAAAAGATCCTGGGGTGAAAACCTTTTCAAGGCGCCCGGGGCAGGCGGTAGGGGTGAAAACCTCATTGAGGCACCCCTGTTGTCTCTTGAAAAAAAAAAGAAAAAAGAAAAAAAAAAAGAAAAAGATGAAAAAAAAGAACAAGAAAAAACAGTTGATCTTTGAATTTTTGCAGGTATACAGCGCACCAAAGGAGGACTGTCAACTCACAGACATGGGTTCCTATCAAGCTACCAGATAGCCTCTCATGCACATCCACCATGGAAACTCATTTTTACAAAGTTTGGGTGCAATCGGATCGTGGTTTGGCCTTCTATAGGAAGCTACAGGACTTTCTACAGGAAGTTTGTATTTCTACAGGAAACTTCCTGTTGAACGTTTAAGTGGGCGAGAATCAAATACAAGGAGAAATGTGGAGCGTCAAGTCGACTAAGGGGGCATGCAAGCACTCTTCTCTATCATTCCCCACTCGCTCCACCTCTTTTCACCACCACAACTCCAATCTGAGCAAGCATACCTGCACATGCAAAGAAAGCTCTGTTTTTCAAATAAGGGAAATTGGATTTCTTTTCAAATTCAGAAACAAGGTCTCCTGAGGCTCGAGTGCTCACCTGTTAGGCGACCTCAAGACCTTTCACCTGTTCAATAAAAATATAATTATGTCAGCATGCACCCCAGGGGG
Organism: Pinus taeda; assembly: GCA_000404065.3. Classification (NCBI taxonomy): domain Eukaryota; kingdom Viridiplantae; phylum Streptophyta; class Pinopsida; order Pinales; family Pinaceae; genus Pinus; species Pinus taeda. The sequence continues at coordinate 118,354 of APFE031733867.1, forward strand.
AGAAACAACTACAGGATGTCCTACAGGAATCCTGTAGCAGCTGATCCAGCTGGAGTACCTGCCACGAAGACACCAGCAGTTCACAGGATCGATGCATGCCATGTTCGCTACCAGAGGAATGGGTCTCTGAGACTCCCAGCCAGCAGCAGCCAATCCGAAGAAGCTCCAGCACCTAACCACAAGAGCAGCAGCACGCAGACCGACATCCATCATCTTGAACCCTGGAAGAAATCACATCCACGGCCGCACAGGTAAGTAACTAACCTTATTTCGTCCCATAGCATAAAATATACTCTGAATATGCACAACTTTGGAAATGGGCGGATTGAACAAGGGGTTGCCACTCAACTGGCCACCACATCTCGTCAAGAGGCCTCGTAGGATCCGAACTGGATTGATTGTGTAGGAAGGATGAACAATCAGCACGTGGGAAAGGTCCAGTTGGGAAGAAGCGGAAGTATGACAAGATTGGCGGCGGTCACTCCAGTGGGGAGAATTCGGCGGTCAGGGGCATGCTGGGATATGATTACGATGACATCGGCCAACAGACAATCAGGGATAGCTCAACCCTGCGCCATGGATTTCGTAGAAATTCGAAATCGGTCGGTGGATTTTTATGACGAACTGAAATCATTTATGAAACAATTGTTTCCCAGCCGAATGTGCGTCCTCTTCCTCTGCAAGCGATTAACCCGAAGTCTTCTGCCTGATTCAAGCATCCTGCTGCTGCTCAGACTGGTCTTGCGCTGCCGTAAACTCCTCTGGAAGCCAAGAACGAACTCCTACAGGAAACTGCACTACAGGAAACGCGGCATCCACAACAGTGCAGACTGTTCATGTCGAGGTGGCGAATTTCAAAGGTAGGCAGAATTTAACCTCCTCATGCAAAGAAAATTTCTTTTCAAAGGTGGTGCAATCGACGTAGAAAGGGGTAGGGAAATTCAAGTGTAATTCTGTCTGGTTTGATATATGCGTCGCTGCTAGAATTGTCGTCGTCATCTGCATGAGAATTTTCTTCACGCATAAATGGAAATTCCTTTCTGTCGAAGGTGATACCCTGCGAAAACACTGTCAAAACTGCAATTTTTTTTCCACTGCGTGTATAACGGAGACGGGCTCTACGCTCCGGGTGGAAATTCTCGAAATCCTTCCTCTGTACATCTAAGCAGACAAAGTCAGCAGGGCAATCGACCAAAGGTCTCTTTTTCTTCCGCTCTAAGGAAAGAATCTGCTCTGAAGTCTCAGTCTGAGAGCGCAAACACAGAATTTGATCATGCTAGGCGGGTTCATTCGTAAAGAACCATTAGACTCAAAGAAGTTACAGGAGACCCCTGAAGTGGTAGAACTGTTCTCCCATGCATAGGGGATGTCATTTTGTGACAAGCTCCAGGGGCACGACGATGAAATTATAGAGGAATTCCTCCGGTCCCTGGAGCCGAAGTCAAAAACATTGGCCATTGTAAATTTCAGGGGATTATCCCTCAGACTCACACCGCAGCTCGTCAGCAGGGTGACTGATCTTCCAATGGGAATCCCATGGGATAAGGAGGAAAGGAAGCTGGGTAAGAAGGCTAAAGAAGAATTCTTCTTGCCTGAAGAACAATTCTGAGAGGATAAAAATGGAGTGAGGAGGACTAGCCTGCAGCCGCTCTGGAGTGAAGTCAGCCTCCAAATTATGAAGTATATCACTTGCGAGGGGCGGTTTAGTATCATATATGGTTATCACTTTCGGCTGCTCACAGAGCTCAGGCACCACATGGACCTCCCCTCAGAGCAGAAATTGAGCATTCCATACTTCCTTTTACAGTCCATGACTGAATGTGCCACCAAGCTCAGAGAAGGGACACCGGACCAGCTAGCACATCATAGGCTTATAAAGCTCCTTGTGGAAGATGCACTCCACACTTTCACCGTCCCTCTCTCATGGGAGATTTTCCAGAATATGACAAAGGATGATGACATCCAAGTTTTAGCTGAGGAGCTTAATTCCTCTAGCAGTGAAGAGAAGGAGCCTACACAAGCCGAGAAAAAGACCAAAAGACAGGACACCAAGGGCAAAGCCCCCAAGAAGGAGCAAAAAGGAACACTAGTAAAGCAAGCTACCAAAACAGGGGATGTTGGGATTGCCCCAACGCCCAGAGAAAAGAGACTAGTACTACAGAGCAAGGTAGAGCAGACTGAGAAAGTCCAGGACAGTCAGGACACCCCTAAGGCTACCTCAGCCAGGATGAAAGAAAAAGTTCCCGCAGCCAAGCAGGCTAAAACTGTGCCCTTGGTTCCTACAGGAAAACAACAAAGTACCCCTACAGGAAAGCAACAAAGTGCTCCTACAGGGAAGCAACAGAGTGCTCCTACAGGGAAGCAACAAAGTGCTCCTACAGGGGAGCAGCAGAGTGGTCCTACAAGGAGGGAGTGAAGAATTCCTTCATGGAAACAGCAAGGTCCCTCTATAGGAAAATTGAAAATGGCTTCTACAGGAAGCCAGAAAGCTACCACTACAGGACTTTCTACAGGAAGTCCGAAAGGAGAACAACAGCAGGAGAAATCAGCTGAAATCCTAGCTAGGGAGGCAGCATCTATGTTGGCCGCCCTAAGTACTCCTCCCAAGCCAAAAGAAAAACGAAAAAGGGAGACTCCTTTATATTTCAAAGCAAGGAGGAGTGTGAGAATTAAGACTGGCAGACCCCATCCTCCATCCAAAGAACATATCATTATTGAGGATGCTCCTACCACGCCAAGGGATAAGTCCCCCTCCAAAGCCTCCATCACTTATGAGAGGGGAAGCCCGAAAACATCTTCATGGAAGGACAGAGTGGAAAAAATGAGCTCACAAGCCTCTCTACAGGATGCTGAGGCCATTCTACAGGAAACTCTGGCTAGGCTCAAGGAAACTGAGCAGATGGAGGAGAAGGCAGTTGAGTCACCACCAAAGGAGGAGGGAGCCGCCGAGTCACCACCAAAGGAGGAGAAACCTGATGATATTGCAGAGCCAAGCCCACAGCCCAACTTGGGCTCTTATTATAACTTTTTGGAAGCAGGCAGAATTATTCCCCAAAAGTTTACAGTGCCACTATTTTTAGCACTAGAAGAAGAACGGGTCCGAACCCACACATGGATGAGGATAGCTAAATCTAAGGGAGTAGCAGATATTGGGCCTCTAGAGGAAAGGCTCAAGGAAGCACAAAGGGAGCTGGCAAGAGTAAGGCATGTGGAAAGCTCCCAGTAAGCCAAATTGAGAGAAGAAAATGAGCTGCTCAGGCAGCAGCTCCAGCTGCAGGAACAAGGGAAAGAAAAGGGCATGGCAGCCAAGGATCCCTCAGCAGAGCCTCAAGGGGAAGAAGAGATGCAAGTTGATCTTGAGTAATTCAACCAGCAGCTACAGGAAAGGGAACTGTAGGCAGATATTGAGGTACAATCACTAAGGCAACAGGTGCAAGAAAAGGAGGCACAACTGGCCTGTATGGCCAGTTGGGAAATGGAACCACTCCAATGTAGGAAGCCAGCTAAATCTTATGGCTTGTACCTTCGGGACTAGTGGCTGCAGTTCCAAATTAATACATTGGAGCAAAGGGTTATCTCTCATATCCAGAACCCCCAGCAATTCACAGATTTATGTAAGACCAGTTCCTCGGAAGATAAAACCAAGCTCTCAGAGTTTTACCTCCATAACTTGGCACTTCCAAACATCACTTCGTGGGACCCCAACACAACAGTACAGGATATGCATTTGATGGCAATGACCTCATGGTTAAACCACGAAGAGAAGAGAACAGCTGAGGTCAGGAATATCATGGACCGGGAGTTACATGAACCGTTGTTGATCAGAGCAGAGCCAGGGGACCCCACAGCACTGATATCCACTCACCAGCACCTAGCAACCAATTCCCAAGGATTATTGGATTACATGGATCGTCAGGCCCAGGCCATAGCACACTTCGAGGACATGGAAAGGTTACTTGGGGACAATTGTGTTCATGCTTGCACTCGTAGGTGGAACACATTGTCCCACAGCCTCAAGATTCGGGAATATCACACTCCAACTCGGATGAGGGAGGCCCTGACACGGGTACCTCTCTACAAGAAGTCTATGAAAAACCTCCAAGCCAGTTGTATAGGCCTCAAGCTAAGTCCACCCTTGTTGTTGGGATTATTAGAGGGAGGATCAGAAGAGGAGGAGCATAAGCAGTGGAAAGAAGTGGAGAGGAAGGCTGGATTTCATGACAGTGTTGAGGACACTACTTCAGAAGCCTGGGATGTGAGAGTGGCCATCAAATCAATGAAAGATGAGGAGCTGGACTAGTTGCTCAGGGATGAGCAACCCTTTTAGCAGGGGGGTGATGATGAGCCCCAAAATTGGTAACAATTTGGGCTCATTTGGCTTCATTTTCATTGTTCAGCCCTTGTTCAAATCCATCATTTTCTATAGTTTATGCATTATTTCTAGTATGTTTGTGTCTTTGGTACGAATAAGGGAAGTTACTTTTCCTAGGTGGTTAACATGTGTCTATTTCAGGTTTTTTTGACGTATTGGAGCAAATTCAAAGCAATCATGAGCTATAAGGAAGCCAAGCCTGAAATGAGGACTTTAAGGAGGGATGTCCACGGCATTCAATGACCCTTCCTCGAGATTCTCACCTTCAGCTCCGAGCTCCAAAGACCACCGAGCCGAATCTAGAAGGCAGCCAATCAGCATTTAGAAAGGGGTTGTCTGACTCACAGTTTGACAGCCGAGTTCCACAGATCGAGGAGGCCAGCTAGGTCCCTCGTTATCTATAAATGTTGAGGCCTCAACCTTCGTAAAAAGACTTTTGAATCTATTGTGTACTTTGTACTCCAGTGCTGCAGCAGCTCTATTTCATTTTCTTGTAGCCATTTTTGGCAAAACTGTTATGACTCTTTTTCAATAATGATAAGCAGTCTGGTTTCCTAACAAGTCTGAGTTTTTATAGGAGCCAAAGCTCTCAGGGTTGGGCCCAACCTGAGAGCCTAGGACCTCCTTTCTGTACCATTGTGTTTCTTTACGTATCACTATTTTTTTCCTCTCTTTTATGCATTTAAACACCTTGTTGTTAAGTAGATTTTGTTGTGATGCTGGAATAGATCATTGTTTATGAATGGTTTTGGTTTATATGTTTTGGTAGAATAATAACAACAAAGATCTCCAAGAAAAAGAGACAACTACACTCCTGGTTTCACCTCGGCCTTATTGGGTTTCGGGCTGGAATCGAGGAAAACAGGGCTGCCTCACAAAAACACTAGTTTGCTGCTTATGCAATCTTTTAGTGTGCTTGTTTAATTGTAGAGATTAGACATGGGGTTGGACATCTGAAATGTTTCCTTACATAGATGGTGTACCAGGTTTTCTTCCCAAATAAAGTTACTGCTCATTTGTGTTGATTGATGGATAGAATAGCTTAGTCTAGGATTTGATCATTTGCAGGTTTGTGTAGAATTGATCAAGGCCCACCGTGCAGGGTATCCTCCTCCTTCACCCATCTTCCCAAAGCATCATCTAAGCCTCCTATTCTGTGTCATAGCTAAGCTGCCTTTTTTTTCCCATCTATCCTTTGTGTCTACGAAACCTTACCTTCTTGCTCATCATTGCCTTATTCATCTCCGAGCCAAGTCAGCCTTCCACCAAACCTCCCACCAGTCCTTAGGCCATGTTTAGACCCCTATCCTACCTTTAGATCCATTCATGCACCTTCTCTCACGCATCCACCTCCTAAAAACCGACTTCCAATTTTCCTGTAGAAATTCTGAAGTTTCCTGTAGAACCCCTGCAGACTTTTTGTAGAAGCTCACAAGTGAGGTTTTCTAATAGCCAAACCTTGTGAGACTCTGGGGAAGAGTGCTAGGGGCCCCTTAGACCCTCTCTGAGCCTCTCCAACAGCTTCCAAGCATTCCTCTTCCTGGTCCACTCCTGCACAGTGAAGCACAGTTCAAGTATATGCATGTGAAAATCGACACTTAATCAAGAAAATACAAAAAGATACCTTCTAGAACAAAACTAGACTAAGACATGTGCATTTTCCCTTTTTGAAGTCAATGGCATCTCATTCAGCAGTCTGTATTCTGATTATTGCATCAATAGAACTAGCTGGTAGAATTAGGGTTTGCTAGGGTTTGCATTCCTCTTTTGCTTTCAGTTTCTTTCCGCAAGTAGATTAGCTCCCCTTTGAGTTAGATTTCATCCATCATTTACAAGCTTCATCCAAGAGCTTATAGAAGTTGGCTAAAGCCCTGGCGGACTTGTGCCAGCTGACCAAGTGACAACTACGACAAGAGCTAGTACTTGTGCATACAACACCGTCGCTTCCAAGTTTGTTACGAACAACCAGGTTGATAAAAGTAAAGAAGGGAGTCCTAGGAGTTGCAGCACTATTGCTGCAATACTGGGACCCACCAGCACACAGAGCTAGGAAGCCCGAAAATCTCCAGAACTCGCCCAGATCACCCGAAAACGCATAGATTTGTTTTGGATTGGCTCATATGAACATGGAAAAAACATTAACACCAAAGAAAAATGGAAATATTATGAATGGTTCGAAAAGTTATTCAAAGGGAAAATGTAAAGGAAAGCGAATGGTCAAAGACCGAATGCTCAAATTTAAAACATATGACATCAAAACATGGTAGAGAAATAAGCCATGGGGCCTATTTTGCCTCCATGTGTGATTCAAAGGGATTTACACCTGCATATTTCACCTTTTCTTTGGTCATCAACAAATTCAAGTAGAAAATGTACGCTGCTTATCTTCAGAAATGGATGGTTGGCTCTTCATCTTCAGTTTGCTAATAATGATTAAACGACTCCCTATCTTCATCGATTTGTTTTCCCACGGATTGAGTTTATTTATTGTATGAAAAATCATTTTTAAAGGGTTGAAATTTCTGGGAAACGGTGGGGGAGAAAACTCAGCTCTACGATGTACAATTTTGGCCAGGAGATTAATAAAAATGATGCATCTCTGATTTATGAGATCCCTGTGGTGTGAGTTTAGCAATGTGTTTTTTCTCTGTTTCATATGTATCTTGTTATGTTTACATTTCATTCATAGTCATTTCCAGTTGAATGTTTTTAAGTAGGAAAGGTAGAATCCAATTTATTGCTTTGCCTTGGAAAGCATTCATCCTCTGTGTTTCTTCTTCTGTCTGAAAAGGATTCATGTGTATGCCCTTTTTAGCTTTCTCTACAGTCTTACCACTCCATATTACTTCAATTTGATTGCTAAACCTCCTGCCTATCTGGCCTCATGAAATATTCTGTGTCTTTGATTTAATTTCCCAACTCATGTAGTCTTGTTGGTCCCATACAACCCAGAAAATTTCAGTCATTCAGTCAATTACCTTTTTATATCTATTTACTAGCCTAAAATTAGTTTCTCATTTTAAGTCATCTCACAACCTCATTGAAACAATTTTCACTGAGATTGGCCTGGAGAGAGCCCTCTCCTGTCCTCGTAGGGCTAGCTACGAGGCTGAGCGTGGTATGATGTTACCTTGAATCCTGCCTTCCTTCAACCTTAGGTAGATTTAGGCTCTAACAATGAGGTAGGCCCATTTACTTAGGGTTTGATTCTAGAGATGAAACGAAGTTTTCAGCCCTTGGAATCACAGTAGGAGGACCTATAGATTTGGGGTCTGATTTCGGCCATGAATCAAGGATTTCAATAGACCTAACGATACAGTCACTCCCCATAGCAGGGCTCCAAGAACTTAAGTAGATCATCCACCGCATCCAAGCAGAGAATGTTGAGCTAAGAAGGCTTCTACAGGAGGAAAGCGAAGAAAAACAAAGTTTACTACGCCAGTTGCAAGCCAAGGATGAGGCCTTGGAAAAGATGCAGCATCGCAATCCAGAGGTAAAAAAACAATTCCTCGATTTCATATGATTTTCGTGATGATTAATTCACTGCTTTTGAAAAACATACTATAGGGATTAGATCCAAACTATTGAAGAAGATGGGGTATCAAGGAAAGGGCCTTGGCACCAAAGGCTAAGGCATCGTAAACCCCTTCAAAGTCAAGGAATTACCGCATTGTGTAGGACTCGAGTACGCCAGTAAGGAAATGGGAGAAAGCTCCAATAAAGCTAGAAACCAGTCAATGACAGACAATGATATTCCCTCCTCATAGTCTAGCGATAGTGAGGGCCCCGTAAGCACTTATCAGAGGAACATCAGGGGAAAGCACCCCAAGGCAACCCTGAAAGTTTGAAGGAAGAAGAATTGTTGTAGCCTATTATCACTTAGAACTGTAAACATTTGTATATAACCCTTTGCCCAAGTCCAATGCCTAAAATGGGTGTTAAAATTGTTTTTAGTCTATGTTTCTTACTTAGGGTTGAAGCTTTAAAGATGTTTGATGTAAAGCGTACTCTAATCCTATCGGTCATCCTCCACCATCATGCTTCCATAAGACATGTCTTGTCTAATCCATGTCACCGATCCTTTCCGTAATTTCGCAGCGCAGTCTCTTATTGGTCTGTTTCGCTGCATAATCATTGTTCATCCATTTTGCAGCATCACCATCAAGCCATTTCGCAGCGCATTATGACAATTCAAAACTAAACACGCTGCGAAATCGCAGATTCGTGCGTTTTGCAGCGAATATTTCTAAAAAGGTCAAGTCCGTTAGTGAGTCACCCTTCCCATCCTCTCATGTCAGTTTTTCGTACCTCCCAAATGCTCATTTACCATCACTCCACTAATAGATTTGCAGACATGCGCATCAGTATCAATCCAAATGAGTTTTACTATGCATAGATCTTTGTGATGATCGCGAATGTACATAAGTGACCAGCCCGTGTGATGATTATATGTGAGTTTGCAAGTGAAGCCGCTTTCAAGAGAGCCTGTTTCAAGCGAGGCTAAGCCAAAAAAAAAAGGATCAAATTACTATTCCAGTTGAAGTTGTTGTTCACTGTCAGTGCGAAGGTTTCAAAGGCGAGATGGAGAAGAGAGAACACCGGTCTGGAAAATGCCAGAGAACAGAGCCTGAAGGTTTAGACTTAGCATTAAGAGATGAGGGTGTGAAGAAAGCCTTCCAGGATGCCGGTTGTTGGAATTTCTGCAAGAAACTGCAGGGTGGCCATGCTCAGGTAACAAAGGATTTTGCTTTAAACTTCACCGGTTTGAATTCTAAAATAGCTATGTTAGAAGTTAAAGTGTCTCCAGAGGAAATAGCTGCAGTAACTGAGATCCCAAGAGGGGGACAAGAATGGTTTAAAAACTTCAAGTTCGATATGAGTCCATGCAAAGAATTCTTGAAAGAGGCATATGTGAATGAGGACCTGACAAAAGCAGTGCCAAGAAACTATGTTAAGGAGCATTATGCCCTGCTTCTCACCTGTATTCAGAAGTACCTAACTTGTGAGGGAAGATATAATAAAGTCTATTCCTACCACTTCAAGTTGTTGTTGCATTTTACTGGTAAAGCATCCATAGACATTCCCTTTTACTTGTTTCGAAGTCTGAGCAAAATGTGTGACAAAGTGCAATTAAGAAAGGATGGCTGTGAAACATCTCTATTTTACCATGGGCTGGTCAAGTTGTTAGTTTTGAATGGTCTTCAGAAAATAGGCACGGATTGGGACTCGTTCATTTTCATGGCGGGTTTTCAAAGTAAAACAGGTCTGACTCCACAGCCTGTTAGAGAAAAAGAGCAGTCAGTTGAAGAGTCAGTTGAAGAGCCCGTGATTGCTGAGCTTCAGAAGGAGGCTAAGGATAGAAGGAAGGTAAAATCACAGTTAAGAAAGTCAGTCAAGCCACTGGTTAGTAAAGAACAACCTCAGCCATCAGCAAAAGGAGAAGCCCAACATAAGAAGACTGTACCTGGGCCAAAAGAATGTGAAAAAGTGTCAAGGGTGAGGACAAGGAGTCAAAAAATCAAAGAAAAAGGCAAAGCAGTGGCTGTTGAGGAAAGCCCGGTATCAAAGGCCAGCTTGAATGATTTGCTGGAAGCTACTGAGTTTGAGAAAGTCGAGCCAATGCACATTGAACCAATGTACATTGACTTGACACAGTCAACTCCGGAAAGCACTAAGAAATCTAAAGCTTCAAAGAGACTGAGGTTTGATGAACCAGGTGATGAGTTTATTTTCAAACCAAGAAGACCTCTCACAAGAAGGCAAACAAGGGAAGCTGAGAAACTACCCAGAACAGAGGAGGCAAAGGAAATAAAGAAAAGACCTCTCACAAGAAAGCAAGCAAGGGAAGCTGAGAAACTGCCCAGAACAAAGGAGGCAGAGGAAATCAAGAAAAAAGGTTCAAATAGAAAATTCATTATTTCCCAAGGAGGAAATATTATAGCCATAAAGGACCAGTTGGAGGCAACTGAAAGTGAAACTGCTAAGATGAAGAGTGCCACCAGAGAGGTTGCAGTCAGGTATGCAAACTATCGAAGAGCTGTGTTGAAAGGGAGTAAAAACCTAGTAGGCCAGGTGGATTCAGTGGCAGATGTTTACACATGGACAGTCCCAGCTCTTAAACAGGCCAAAGTCATCAAAAAGACAAACATGCATTTAAGAGCTGAAAACAAAGCCATGAGAAAGGAGGTTGCAAAATTGAAGGCACAGCTAAGTAAATTCGCTGCTAAATGAAATTGTTGATTCCAAGTAAGGTGTTGTTCTAAAGTTTTGTAAAATTTTGCTTAAGTTCATTATTTTGAAGGCATGTAAACCCGGCTATACATATCCAAGATAAAAAGGAATTTTGAAATCAGGTGGCAGAGCAGTTAAAATCACAGAGAGAATTGAAATTGTTTAAAACAGTTTCGCAGCGCGCTGCGAAACTGCGAAACTGCTGTAGGTGTTGATTTTAAATGCAGACAAACAGTTTGGTAAGATGATTGGAAATTTTCTAAAGGAAACACCTGAAGGATGTGTAGAAGACCAAATGAAACCATCACAGCCATTCAGATCAAGACAGGTGTACCTTTAAAAAGGTGAAATGTTTTGACTCAAGGGTAAAGTTTTGTTATAAAGTCACTTTATTGCTGGTCATAAGGTGTTGAATGAATTGCATATATGGAATTTCGGCTTGCACACTTGACCATCGATGGAGCATCCAATTCATCAGGAAACATGGTGATGTTCTATTGTTTTTGGTTATTAAAGAGACTTAAAGTACATGCTGCTGCATTTTCGAAGTGATGGGGGACCAGAACCGAAAAGTAAGGGATATTCTCAGCCAACACGGAGCAGATTAAAGCCTTCAGTATCCAAAGCCAACATGGGGCATTAACTGCTCATCGCATGCCATCTCATCCAAATGAAAAAGAAACCAGGTGTCAAAGCTACAAGGAGGAATCAGTCTATGAAAGAGATAGAGTTAGAGTTATAATTAGATTATAACTCTTTAGAACTTCTGTTAGTGGTTATTGTATTAAATAAGTTTGTTAAAAATAGATAAGGGTCATTAGTGACATTCATCGAGCTCCCCTCAAGCTGGAGGAGGAAGCTCCAAGTAGTTAGAGTTATATTTCTATATATAGTTGAATCATCTATGTAACAGGGGTTGGATATTTTGAGAAACAGAGTATTGCTTTGGCTTGTGAAAAAACTCAGTTTGGTAATATAATTTGTTGCTTATCTTCTCAGGATTCTTAAAGTGTTTCAAATGCTCAAGATATGTGGTTTTGTTTTATGTTTAATGTTTTTACAGTTGTATGAATACACAATCACTCATAATTCACTTATGCTGCTCTTATTTCCTGTGTGTATTTGTAAGCTGAGGTTTCTATGAGATGATGTTTTGAGTATTTAAACATTACATGCCCTGACTTCTATGCATGAGCAGTGTTATATCTTACTGAATATGATCAACTCCATAAGCCCAATGGAAGTCTTTGAAATGTCTGTCCAGCCAACCTGTCTATTAAATTACTTTACTAGAGTTAGCCCTCTTATCAACAAACAAAATTAATAACTTTTTTTGAGAGAGCCCTCTCAGGCTAGGGAGGCTAATCCTTAGTCTAAAGATTGGTCTGAAACAGTTACACAGAGTCTATCTAATCAGCAGCCCTTCAGTAATTTATTTTGTGATAACATAGCCATTGCAACAAAGAGGGACACCAACATATCGCATGTCTGATGCTCCATACTCTGGAAGCATTGTTCGATGAGCCGAATGGTGAACATGTTCAACAAATGAATCCACCCCATTCATGGTGGTCTACTTTATTAAGCTGGTTTTTCTAAGGTAGTAGCTTGTTATGGCCACCATTGTAAATCACACGTTGCAAGTAAATGTAAAAGTGATGGTGTGTTTCCGATCACTTTAAAACGCAATGATGATATTTTGGCATTTCTTTATTACTATTTGAGGTATTGATTACTTTTTATGTAATCCTTGGCCAAGAAATGTGTGCTATAAACTCTTAGAAAGGAAGGGTTGTTAAGTCATGTGTGGTGTGCATAATTGCAAAAAAAACATGTACTAGTTTTGTGTGTGTTAGTGTCATTCTTTGCAGCCTTCCTCCAGTGATCAAACATGCTCTTACAAAGTGATTTTAAGGTGTCAAGGTCAAATTTTGTCATTTCAGTGAGTCTTCAAGCAAAATTTGGTCACTAGGCATTAGGTCTAGGGTTTTATTTTACTCCTTTCAAAGTTGTCCAAATGTTGGTCCGTATCACCATTCAGCTGAGTGTACCATCATTTTGACGGTTTTCATCATCATGTCAAGTTCCATTGGGTCATTTTACACCTTGCTCATGCTTCAGTTGCGCATAGGTAAAGTTCATTTCCCTCTCCTAGGGTTTTGAAGGTAATTTCTCTTGGATGGTAAAATCATCACCAGAACTTGTATCCTAATGTTCATACACCTTCCCCTATCCTTAATGTACCTTATTAAACACTTCCATCACTAAGATCCCCCAAATTCCTCATTTTGGCACAAACCCTAGTTTCTTGCTACAACTTGACAATTCTCTAGGTTGGGCCTATGTTTAGCCCTTTTGAACCCCTTCCCCTCACTCAATATTTGAAATTCCACTTTCCTCTGCTTCCTAACATCCCTCCCTACTTCCAAAAAAATTCCTCAAGAATTTAGAAGCCCCCTATCCCCTTCATTTCGCTTCATTTCGATAAATCCCATGTTACACACATGAGGGTAGGTTTTACTCAAATGATGTTTTTGAGCAAGAAAAGATGAAATTGGGAAAATTGAGAAAGGTTTTTGTCCAAAATAGGCCAAGGAATAGAAACCTCCTTCACTATTTACACAGGTGTCAAGGGTTTAGATAAATGTCAAAAATACAGTTGCCTCGAGAGAATTGATGCACCTCTGAAGTGACCTTGGGAAAATCAAGTTTTCTCCTAGCGTGGTTGGCCAAATGACTTTCTTGATGAGTAAAATTATAACTAAATACAAAAATGTTTCCAATGAGATATCATGAGCTCAATGTGGAGTTGAGGAACACCTTCCAAAGTTGACTGCAACAGCACTCCGCCTTGAGGCAGCCTCATTTGGCACATTTTGACCAGTCTTGGTAGATTTGATTTTTGATAGGGAAAATTAACTTCAAATTGAAAAATTGTAGTTGGGTTGGACATTAGACTCAAGTACCTTTCCAACAAGCTATCTCACACCTAATTTGGACATCGGGAAGGCCTCCAAAAGTCTCCTGGAAAAATCGCTATGCACTGGGTGGTGCCGCGGCACATTGGACAATTGGCGCGGCGCATAGGGAAGGCACGTTGCATTGGGCTGCATTTCTCAGTGAAAAAATACACTGGTGCAGCGCATAGGGAAGGTGTAGCACGTTGGTCTTGCAGCACGACACATAGAGCTGCCAAGCCTGTTTCACTCCAAAACTCTCTCAAATTGCCAAAATTGTTCATGACTCCTATTGTGCATGTAAGCTACGGTCTCTCCATTGCTAGTAAGGGAGTTTTTCATAAATTTTATGGTGATTGTCTAAAGGAAAAATCAAACCCTACATTCTTGACATTTCCCAAGGAACTACTGCCTAGTAGGGCTAGCCTAGGGTTTGCATTGGTTGTTGTGACTTCCAAGTATCCTTTCCCCACCTATTGTTCCTTTCCCATTAGTGATATATCAGTGTTATATTATCATTATAATCCATTGTTTTTCATTTCCCTTACATCCTCAAGGTAATTCACTCCTAAGCCCCCTTTTTCCTATCCCTAAGTCACATCATTCCCTATCATTCTTATTTCCCCATCTCATTTGTAAAATCCCCAAACAGTCAAGTGACTGTCCCATTGTCTCCACATTTGACAAATCAGAAGTTTTAAAAGGGAAAATTTCACTTGGTTACAGTGCTTTGTTCCCGCTGTCCTATTTCTCCCACAACCTTTTCCCTTTGGCACACATTTGGCACATATTTGGAAATTGGAGATAAAGACACCATGTTCTCATTTCTCATTTTCAACAAACCAAACAAATACTTGACAAACACCTTGCAGCACCATGGAGATGCACACCGACATATCATATGAACAAGACAATGATTTGCACCACTGAAATTGCATGCACCAGGAGGAAACTAAAACGTCGAAAAAGGGAGGATAGAATCTGAATCTTGGCTAAATCCTTTTTGGCTGAGCATGGTACTTGATGAGGAAACTTTAGTCCAAATTTCAAGAAATTTGGAGCAATATTTGCATTTTGAAAATGTTTTTCACTAAAAAACAGGGTTTTCCTCCTTATGTGTCGCGCCACGTGGCGCTCGCTTTTGCTAGGGAGCTCCAAATTATAAAAACTTTGCATTTCTGGATTTTGCATGAAACATTATGGTTTCTTGTTCATGGACAAGAAATTTGGGTGGGTTTTGGGCCCTCAAAGAGGTCAAAAACACTCAAAGAATGACCTCACTGCCCATATTTTGACACACAGGAAGCAGTGTTGGCAGATTGAAGTTTTTGAAAGGCAAATGACACCCACCTCCATAAATTCCACTTGGGTTGGAAGATAGACAGGTAGGGCTTTCCAACGAGCTATCATGAGTGCAAATTGGACTCTGGGAAGGGCCTCAAATTTAGCTCCAAAGTGGCGCGATGCATAGAGAATCAGGCACGGTGCATACAGGAAAAATTGCCAGTTTGACTCAGTTTTCCACTGTTTTTCGCCCAGTTTTGCTTAGTTTGACTTTTTTACTTTCCTAATGGAAAATTTATGATGTAATTTGATAAATATTGATGGATCATGATGTAAATATGTTGGATTTTTACTTGTATAGGTAGATTCATCAGTTTAGAGGTTGTTTGACACTGAATGAATTAGTTTCCTTGTTTCCAGAGGCAAGTTGTTATGATGCCTAGATTCCAGTTCTCAATTTAGGATTAGTTGTATCAGCTCCTAGAATGATGAGCTCGACCACTAGAGGCATCGGAATGGGTTAGGATTTTCTATATCATGTAATTCATCAGTCATTTTCATGGTTGGACACTTGGGATTGCTTGGCACATCATTGTACATTCTATCTTTGCATTTTTGTCTAAGGAAAGACCAGGGTTTTGCAGCACTTGTTGGGATCCATGTGGCTTTGTGTTTTGATGATGTTTTTATCTATGTAATTATAAGTTCACTGATGTTTATGTGTATCGTTTTCCCTTCTCTTTTCTTCTGAAATTAAACAAATGAGTGATTAAGGTAGAATCCATTGGAATGTTATGCTCTGCCTTGAAATTTTGTTTAATTTTATATGTTTTCATCTGTTTGAGGAGGAGTCTTGAGAATCACTTGCCCTCGTTGGCTCTTCACCGGTCTGATCCATCCATTCATTCAAATCCAAAGCATCAAAACGATTTCCTTCCTTGCCCCAATTAGAACTCTGCAAAAACTAGGCCTCATTCCCGAACCAAATTTGCCTTTCCCTTTTTCCAACACAAAACCCCAAAAAAAATCAAATTAAATGCTTTCATTTCATACCTAGCCTAAGATTAGCAGCTATTTCAGTCATCTCAAGCGCCATCAATTATCCTTTGCTGAGATTGACCCAGAGAGAGCCCTCTCCTGTCGTCGTAGGGCTAGCTACAAGGTTTAGCGTGGTTTGATGTGGACCTAGAAGCTTACCTTTTCAGCCTGAGGTAAATCTAGGCTCTAACATAGTGGCGACCATACTAGGGAAGGAAAGTTTATTATCATTGTTCTGCTTTGTAGACTACAGACAGAGCCTGAAGTTAGCCAGGTAGCCTTCGAAATGCTCTTGTTTGCATTAGCGATAGTAGATGAAAGCTACTTCAGTAAATCTTCGGTCTAGTTTATAAACTGAACATTTGATCTAAACGATCACCCAAGTACATGTATCAAGTTCAGATCTGATGGTTGATGGTGGATGACGATCAGAGATAAGAAAGCTAAAATCATTCACCTGGTGACTCCTGTAAAGACTCCACTAGAAGATTAATTCTTTCTCTGAGAAAATGGAAGGATCTTACACAAAGTTCAGGTATCCAAAGTGGAATGGTATTCAGGATTTAGTTTGCTTTCTTGCAAATTACTTCTTTGGTATTCTTGAAACTATCTTGAAAGTTTTTCAAAATTTGTTGTATGATAAAGGTGATCAAAATATTCACTGGACCTAGTCAAAAATTGTAAATATTGAGTTTCCCTTTGATCCTGGCCTCCTTACTTTTCCCACATCTTATGATGACTCTCTTAAGAGTGATGAGCCTAAGGCAACCAAAACTGATCCCGTAACACTTGTATATACTCCTACACCTTTTATGGTCCCAGATAGGTATAATTGTTTTACCTTCTGTTCTCCATGCTTTCCCTGCAAATTATTAACTATATTTGCTGAGATTTGACGGTGAATGTAAGAATGTCAACGCTGAGCAACATGTGCAGAATGTTGAGACTTTTCTAGACCTTTTTGAAGTTGATAATGAAGATGTTAGTATTAGGCTTTTTGCTCTTTCTTTGCAAGGAAAAGTCATGTGTTGGTTCAAAACCCTGCCTGATGTGAGCATCTTAGATTTCCAGCAGTTCGTCAAAGTTTTCCTTGACAGGTGGGTGGCTAGACAAAACACTTTCTTGATTATAGAAGGTTATAACCAGCTGAAAAGAATGTCAGGGGAGACAGTACAACAGTTTTTTGCCAGATTTAACCAAGTTTATTATTTAATGCCAGTTGAGATCAGGCCTTCTCCTAAATCTGCTCTCTTGCACTACCCGCGTGCCTTTGATCCGGAAATGGAGTTTCAGCTGAGAGAAAGGAATCTTGCACCACTTGAAGAGATGCAGAAAAGTGCAGTAGATGTAGAGGCCCATTTGCTAATCCGAAGGGAAAAGTTGAAGGAAGAAGAGATGAAAAACATGGATCCAGAGAAATCGACACCTTCAGAGGAAAAGCTTGACATTTTGGTGAGTGCAGTAGAAGAGATGGTGCAGAAAATGACTGCAAAAAATGAAAATGACATTCATGAACAAGTGGCTGATCCAAAACATTTTGTTTCTTATCCCAGTTGTCATAGTGATTGTTTTATAGATCATCTTGGAGAAGAGAGATCTGTTGATTTGACATGTATGCATGATGATGTGTTTTATACTGATGATTTGCCTCAGTTTGATCAGTATGATGATGATTATGTTCTTCAAACAGAAGCTAGTCTTGCAAACACATCAACAGCTAGTTTGTGGGAGGAAGAAGTCCACTTTCAGTAGCTTGAGTATATTGATAAAACAATGCATGTCAGCTATGACAGTGACGAGGAAAGTACAACAAATTTTGAAGTAAGTGAAGGATCTTTGCCTTTTTGTTTTGATTCATTTCAGTTCATCAGAGACAATTTCCATGCAATCAGAAATCAGCTGTCAACAAGTCTTGATTTGGACCATCTTGAGGGCAATGAAAACCTTGTTCAAGACTTCTCATATTTAGTGTTGCAATCCCCAAAAGCCATTGCTTTTCAAGTTGCAGATGAGGACATGGAAGCTGGAACATATGATCAAATGATACAAGAAGAATCCCTACCTTATTGTTTTGAACCATTTCAGTTTTTGAAGGGTAAATTGCATAGTAAATCTTCAAATGAATAGCTTATAGGAAGTCAACAATTTCTCAGTTTTAATGTGGAGGATGAGACAGATAGTGAAATTCTTGAGCAAGTTGTTAATGATAAATCTTCCCCTGGAACAACTGATGTAATCATTTTGGATACAAAACCCTCCCTAGCACCAGATTTGCAGCCACCAAACACAACTGAAGGTCGCATTGTGGATGAAGGCATGGAAGCCGAAATATATGATCTAATGATGCAAGAGGATTCTGTACACTTTTGTTTCGAAGCATTTCAGTTTATAAGGCAGGATCTTCGTAATATCTCTAAAGAAAAAGATGAACAGCCAGTAGGATGTCATACAGTTTTAATGGATACATCGCAACAGTCTTCTCAAGTTTTTGATGATCCTATCGCTCGTGTGTTGGATGATGTTTGCTGTAAAATTTCTTCTCCATTAGCTAACCATGTGACTAATAAGAATATTGATAATAATCATATTCAAAAGTCGCCTTCATTTTCTTTTTTAATAGATTGTTAATTGCATAGCCCATACCAAGGTTTGCAGTCATATCAAGAGATTGATAAAGGAGACTTTTGTTCTGTTTGGCATCAGCAACAGAGTTTGGTTATCCACGAAATTTACAATCCTTTTGACAGCCAGCTGCTGTCATCAAAGAAAGACAACACCGATGTGAGGAAAGTCTTAATATCTAGCTATGAAGATTACTTGGACCAAAGCAATAATGTGTTAATGGAAATCAATAGCTATGCTTATGAAGATCCTTTTGCAGTATTCTTGAAGTCATCCAATCAATTCATGCTTTGCAAGTTTATCAACAGTCAACCTAATTCTAAGTTTCCATGGGAGTTTCCTTTCAATTCTTCCCTTTTCCTGCGCATCAGAAAGAATTTGGGAAGAAATCAAATATCAGCCATGATGCTTACATGGTTGCATTGGCTATTCCATTTCACTTGATCAGGTGGTGAAAGGAACAATTAGAGTAGGTGTGATGAATAAGTTCAATTATGAGCATCTTTCTAGTTTATTAGTTATGATTTAGTCATGTTTGGTTTTCTTATGGTTTTCATTTTTAGTCTTGAGTCAGACTCAATCTGCATAATGTCAGTTTTCGTGTTTTGACTCCATTGCCCAACAGATAAAGACACTGGTCTGCTCTCCCAAAGATCTGCCGTTCTTGGCACCTCCAAGGAGCTACCATCCCCATTGGAGCCAATGTTAGTTTCAGTCTTTGCATCCTCCCTCTAGTGATCAAACATGCTCTTACAAAGTGATTTTAAGGTGTGAAGGTCAAATTTTGTCATTTCAGTGAGTCTTCAAGCAAAATTTGGTCACTAGGCATTAGGTCTAGGGTTTGATTTTACTCCTTTCAAAGTTGTCCAAATGTCAGTCCGTGTCACCATTCAACTGAGTGTACCATCATTCAGTGGGTTGTCATCATCATGTCAAATTTCATTGGGTCATTTTACACCTTGTTCATGCTTCAGTTGCGCATAGGTAAAGTTCATTTCCCTTTCCTAGGGTTTTGAAGGTAATTTCTCTTGGATGGTAAAATCATCACCAGAACTTGTATCCTGATGTTCATACACCTTCCCCTATCCTTAATGTACCTTATTAAACACTTTCATCACTGAGATCCCCCAAATTCCTAATTTTCACACAAACCCTAGTTTCTTGCTACAACTTGACAATTCTCTAGGTTGGGCCTGTGTTTAGCCCTTTTGAACCAATTCCCCTCACTCAATATTTAAAATTTCACTTTCCACTGTTTCTTAACATCCCTCCCTACTTCCAAAAATTTCCTCAAGAATTTAGAAACCCCTTATCCCCTTCATTTCGCTTCATTTCGACAAATCCCTTGTTCCACACATCGGGGTAGGTTTTACTCCAATGATGTTTCTGAGCAAGAAAATATGAATTTCGAAAAAATGAGAGAGGTTTTTGTCCACAATCAGACAATGAAGAAACACCTCCTTCACTATTTACACAGGTGTCATGTTTTTATAGAAATGTCAAAAATACAGTTGCCTCGAGGGAATTGATGCACATTTGAAGTGACCTTGGGAAAATCAAGTTTTCTCCTATCTTGGTTGGCCAAATGACTTGCATGATGAGTACAATGATCACTAGACACAAATATATTTCCAATGAGCTATCATGAGCTCAATTTGGAGTTTCGGAACACCTTACAACATTGACTGCAACAGCACTCTGCCTTGAGGCAGCCTCATTTGGCACATTTTGACCAGTCTTGGGAGATTTGATATTTGATAGGGTAAATGAACTCCAAATTGAAGAATTCTAGTTGTGTTGGAAAGTAGGCTCAAAGATATTTCCAACAAGCTATCCCATGCCTAATTTGGACACTGAGAAGGCC
Source organism: Pinus taeda (assembly GCA_000404065.3). Taxonomy (NCBI): domain Eukaryota; kingdom Viridiplantae; phylum Streptophyta; class Pinopsida; order Pinales; family Pinaceae; genus Pinus; species Pinus taeda. The sequence goes on from APFE031733867.1 coordinate 138,722, forward strand.
TCCACAAGTCTCTTGGAAAAATCGCTATGCACTGGGTGGTGGCGCGGTGCATTGGGCAACTGGCGCGACGCATTGGGCTGCATTTCTCAATGGAAAAATACACTGTCACAGTGCATTGGGCTGCATTTATTAGTGCAAAAATACACTGGCGTGGCATATAGGGAAGGCACGACGCATTGGGCTTGTGGCACGGTGCATAGAGCTGCCAAGCCTGTTTCACTCCAAAACTCTCTCAAATTGCCAAAATTGTTCACGACTCCTATTGTGCATGTAAGCTACAATATCTCCATTGCTAGTAAGGGAGTTTTTCATAAAGTTTATGGTGATTGTCTAAAGGAAAAATCAAACCCTACATTCTTGACATTTCCCAAGAAACTACTGCCTAGTAGGGCTAGCCTAGGGTTTGCATTGGTTGTTGTGACTGCCAAGTATCCATTCCCCACCTATTGTTACTTTCCCATTAGTGATATATCAGTGTTATATTATCATTATAATCCATTGTTTTGCATTTCCCTTACATCCTCAAGATCATTCACTCCTAAGCCCCCTTTTTCCTATCCCTAAGACACATCATTCCCTATCATTCCTATTTCCCCATCTCATTTGTAAAATCCCCAAACAATCAAGTGACTGTCCCATTGTCTCCACATTTGACAAATCAGAAGTTTTAAAAGGGAAAATTTCACTTGGTTACAGTCCTTTGTTCCTGCTTTCCTATTTCTCCCACAGTCTTTTCCCTTTGGCACACATTTGGCACATAGTTGGAAATTGGAGATAAAGACACCAAGTTCTCATTTCTCATTTTCTACAAACCAAACATACACTTGACAAACACCTTGCAGCACCATGGAGATGGACAACGACATATCATATGAATAGGACAATGATTTCCACCACTGAAACTGCATGCACCAGGAGGACACTAAAATGTCAAAAAAGGGAGGATAGAATTTGAATCTTGGCTGAAGCCTTTTTGGCTGAGCATGGTACTTGATGAGGGACCTTTAGTCCAAATTTCAAAAAATTTGGAGCAATGTTTGCATTTTGAAATTTTTTTGCACTAAAAAACAGGGTTTTCCTCCCTTTGCGTCGCGCCACGTGGCGCTCGCTTTTGCTAGGGAGCTCCAAATTACAAAAATTTTTCATTTCTGGATTTGGCATGAAAAATTATGGTTTCTTGCTCATGGCCAAGAAATTTGGGCGGGTTTTGGGCCCTCAAAGGGGTCAAAAACACTCAAAGAATGACCTCACTGCCCATATTTTGACACATAGGAAGAAGTGTTGAAAGGTTGAAGTTTTGGAGGGGAAAATGACATCCACATCCAGAAATTCAACTTGGGTTGGAAAGTAGACAGGTAGGGCTTTCGAACAAGCTATCATGAGTGCAATTTGGACTCCGGGAAGGGCCTCACATTTAGCTCCAAAGTGGCGCGATGCATAGAGAATCAGGCGCGGCGCATACATGGAAAATTGCCAGTTTGACTCAGTTTTCCACTGTTTTTCGCCCAGTTTTGCTTAGTTTGACTTTTTTACTTTCCTAATGGAAAATTTATGATGTTATTTGATAAATATTGATGGATCATGATGTAGATATGTTGGATTTTTACTTGTATAGGTAGATTCATCAGTTTAGAGGTTGTTTGAAACTGAATGAATTAGTTTCCTTGTTTCTAGAGGCAAGCTGTTATGATGCCTAGATTCCAGTTCTCAATTTAGGATCAATTGTATCAGCTCCTAGAATGATGAGCTCGAACCCTAGAGGCATGGGAATGGGTTAGGATTGTCTATATCATGTAATTCATCAGTGATTTTCATGGTTGGACACTTGGGATTGCTTGGCACATCATTGTACATTCTATCTCTACATTTTTGGCTAAGGAAAGACCAGGGTTTTGCAGCACTTGTTGGGATCCATGTGGCTTTGTGTTTTGATGATGTTTTTATCTATGTAATTGTAAGTTCACTGATGTTTATGTGTATCATTTTCCCTTCTCTTTTCTTATGAAATTAAACAAATGAGTAATTAAGGTAGAATCCATTGGAATTCTATGCTCTGCCTTGAAATTTTGTTTAATTTTATATGTTTTCATCTGTTTGAGGAGGACCCTTGAGACTCTCTTGCCCTCTTTAGCTCCTCACCAGTCTGATCCATCCATTCATTCAAATCTAAAGCATCAAAACAATTTCCTTCCTTGCCCCAATCAGAACTCTGCAAAATCTAGGCCTCATTCCTAGACCAAATTTGCCTTTCCCTTTTTCCAACACAAAACCCCCAAAAAACTCAAATTAAATCCTTTCACTTAATACCTAGCCTAATATTAGCAACTATTTCAGTAATCTCAAGCCCCATCAATTATCCTTTGCTGAGATTGACCCGGAGAGAGCCCTCTCCTATCCTCGTAGGGCTAGCTACAAGGCTGAGCGTGGTTTGATGTGGACCTAGAAGCTTACCTTTTCAGCGTGAGGTAAATCTAGGCTCTAAAAGTGTGCAAGTGACCGAAAGTGTGGGTTGAAAGGACACAAACAATGTGCTAAGTGTAAATGTTTTTGGGGTCCAAAAGCTCCTCAATGGGGAGGATTGATCCAGGTGGATCTCCAGACACCAGTGGCATGGAAAAAGCTCAAAATTCAAAGTGGAGGAAAGATGATGAACATGACATCATATCGAAGTGCTCATCACTCTGATTCCAATGATGCGAATGTCACTCCAATCTGATTCTGGATGAAGGAGATAGAGGTAATCAAATTTGGGTTGACTTTTTGATGACTAGGTAGGATTAATGAAGGCACAATTTGGAATTTTTCCGGAGGAAGAAATCCGGCCAACTATGGCCAGATTCTAGGAAAAAAAAATTCCTCGTTAAAATGATTCCTTTGGTCCAAAACCGACTTTTCAAAATTGCACAGTTTGTTTTTATAAACAAATATATATATATATTATATAAGAGGTGGCGGGCCACCAACACTGCCACCCCAACCCATACCATATAAAAAAATAAAATATTGGTGGAGGGGCAGGCCATGAACCCCGACCCCTACCATGGATCCATCAAATGGTTACAAGGGCAAACAAATTGAGGTGGGCGGCCATGACCCCGACACCCCACAACCCATAATCACTATTCAATATGTAACAGAGTTGGGTGGGATATCCCTTGGGGCACAGACCTAACCCCGAGAAATGCAAACCATCGCCCAAATAAATATGATGGAGCCAACAGAGGTATGGTGGGCGGGCCCGACCCAACCAATATTTTAAATTCTTATGATGTATAAAAAAAGGAGGAGGCGGGGTTTGATCATCTGACCTCATCCATACTAATCGGACCTTCCACCAACATGCCATAACTATTTCATTGAAATATCTGCCAACCATTTGTTATTTAAATGCAACTTATCAGTGTGCCTAGGGAGAGGAGACAGTGCATGCAGTTCGAGGCAAAATTTTGCAGGACAGCTGAATTTTCATTTTATTAGATTTTGACAAATTTTATATGGTTTCAGCACTTCTCAATGCAACGAATGCAATGGCGCTATCCATTTTCCATCAGAGTTCCACATTTTTCGGCCATTTTTCAGTATGGAGGTATAAAACTCCTTTTTTTGTACCTGATTATTGTACTCTTCTTTCTCATGCCACTTAATGAATGAAGGCCTCCCCACTGATCAAGGAGGGCCTGGAGACATAGTCCAAGTTGGACGAAATTCGTTATCAAGTCTTGTTGTCTTCTTTCATGATTTATGTGTTTCTCCTCTTCTCTCATGCACACATTAAGTTTTCTATGTTAAGCTACAATTTATGCATGTAATTCTTTAACACGTCTATAAGCAAAAGATTCTAGATTAGTTTGAGAAGCATTAGTAGAGATGTGGAACGGGAGTTTCAAGTCAAAACCATGTAATATCGGAGCCTTGCCAACTAATTATTTGATTTCTACAAAATTTGCTTCACATTCATCTATCCACACAAATTCTACATCTTTAGGTAACAATTGAAAAAGTGGGAATGCTATTTTAGAAAAAAAATCTATGGAACGCCTATAATACCCAGCATAACCAATAAATATGCATAACTATGTCAATGTATTAGGCATATGAAATTTTAATATTACCTCTACCTTTTCAAGATCAACCTGAATTCATGTAGTTGAAAGCAAGTGTCCCAGCACTATCCCTTCTTTCATCATCATATGACATTTGATTGTGCTTAGAGAAACATGCATTTTCTTGCATATTTCAAGTACTTTATCTAATTTTTTCAAAACTTATATAAAGCAATCCCGATATGGGGTAAATTCGTCCATGTAAATCTCAACACTATCATTAACTAGATGAGAGAAAATTCCTAATATTTCCCTTTAAAAGGTAGCAAGCACATTACAGAGGCCAAATAGAAGGACTCGGTAGGAAAATTTTCCCCAAGGGCATGTGAAGGTAGGTTTGTCCTGATCCTCAGGAGCTATTTTTATCTTATTATATCTACTAAATCCATCTAGAAGGGAGAAAAACTCCTTCCTAGCTAATTTATCAAGGACTTGGTCAATAAAGGGTAAGAGGAAATGGTCTTTCTGAGTTGCTTTGTTTAGTTACCTATAATCAATGCAGATCCGCCACTTGCCATTCTTCTTAGGAATAATGACTAGTGGGGAACCCATTGACTTGCTGATATCAGATAAATAAAACCCACACCTAATAGCTTCTACAATTCATCTTTGACAATGTTATTCAAGGCAGGGTTCATTCTTCTTTGTGGCTTCCTAATAGGTCACCATTCCTCTTTAATGTATATATGATGAATACATAAATCAGGAGGGATTACTTTCATATCGGTATACTCCCAAGCAAAAGCTTCTTATGCTCCCAAAGGATGTTTAGCAGTTGTTTGAATTAGGAGTGTGAATGGTCAGGATTAATATTCAATGTTTACCCTCATTCAATTTCTACATAACACTACTACGAGGTACAATTTCAGACATTTTTTCTATTTCTATTTCTCGTTCAATATCTTCTTGAACATTGCAGCTCATGACAGTGTCTAACGACTGACTAGTTGAATGAAAAATAGAGTCAGGATTGATAAGGAAGGAGTTAATGGAATCGTCCTTCATTTCATCTTTAAAACAGAGGGCCTCGTTGATGGTAATGATGGGTATAATTTATTCATATTCAGATTCAACCTCTTTGGTAAGTAGAGACTTTTGAATCAAGGTAAATCTAGGTTTAATTGATGAACTTGTTTTTGCAAGGGGGTAAAGGATCAGGTTCTTTGTAACTTCCACATTGGATATTGCCATGTTTCTAGATCGACACCTAATGTAAGCATATGTGGTTGCAAGCCAAGCTCTTCCTAAAATCAAAGGATGACCACCATCTGGGGATTGAGTATGTAAAACCAAAAGTTCAACATGGTATTTCCACGAGTCTACCTAAATAGTGATATCTTCCAACTTCCTTACTAATCTAATAGTAGACCAATCTGACAATTCTATGACAGTGGAAGTTGGTTTAAGGCTCCTCAAACCCAAGGTAATCATGGTTTCAAAGGTTATAACATTAATTTCTTCCCCCAAATCTACTAGTGCATTTGGGATATTGACCCAATTAATCTACACTGTCAGAATCAGATTCCCAGGATCCCTATATTTGACAGGTATAGATTTCTCCAACATTATATCTGATAATTTACCCATGACATGAATAGTAAGTGGGTCCTTTGGTTTGTTGTTGGGTTTCTTAGAACAATATTCTTTAATTGTCTTAGCATAAATTAGTACATCCTTCATAGCCTGAAGTAACAAAATTTTAACAAATAAATTATGCAATTCTCCCAAAAAAACAAATTCGGGATGAGGAATTTGTTTAAACAAAGATAATATTTCAAGATAGGTTGGACAAATCTGACACCCTCTAGTAAATATACTTTGTGAATGGGTTTGTTGCTTTATAGGAATCTGTGTTGGCTCATCCCCTATCATTCTTTGTTCTAGTTCTAAGAATTTATCATCGATATCCTGAACAATTATAGGTGGAGTCTGAGTATTGACCACTCGACAAGATCAAAGATTTAATTCATCCCTATTGATCCAATGTCTTAACCTATTGATCCACTATATTATTTGGATTCAGATTGGGTTGGATAGGAAATTGAGGATGAAGAGGAGGATTAGTTGGTGCATTAGCATGCAATTGTAGCTATTGTTGTGGCATAGGTTGGGAGAATTGTCCTGAAAGAAGAGGAGAAGGTCCACACAAATTCTAGGACAATGAATAATTTGGACTAGATTGAGAATACCAGGGCTGCCAGGGCATTGGGTATTGGTAGGACTGTGGCCAAGAAGGTGAAAAAGGTACATACTACTGAACCAAAGCCATATTATTAAATACATAGATGCATCTTGAGGCATACCTTGATTCATATTAGGTGGCCATGGTCGTAATGGTTTCCTTGATCCCATAAAATAAATTTGTTATGCTTCTTCATTCATCCCTTGAAAGACTTCCTTCAATCCATGAAGAGACAGGAAAGTTCTCGTAGAATGACTCTGTTCACATATTGCACAAGTCTTTGTAGCATTTATTGGAAATTCCTTGAACGAGTGCTTTTTCGTGCATTGAAGGCATAATGTAGACATGGCCTTCTCTACTTCCATCTGCTTCTGCTTCACTTGCAACATGTCTAGCTGTGATGATAATGTGCCCAGGATATTGGTTCTCAGTTTTTCCAGCAAATTCCCAATTTCAGCCTTTATAACTCCACCCTTGGATGTTTTGAGAGTTCAGGTTCCAACCCCTCTTGAACACTTGATGCATAATAAACAAATGGTATCAAATTCCTCCTTCGATATATCTCCTTTCCCTAATACGTTCAGTAGCTCAAGAGGTTCCTCCCTCAGTTCCTTGAGAAAAATTATCTTCAAGATATTCTTATCCAATTCACTGTGGTTAGATCTCTGCAAACTATATTGAAAATGTTCCACAAAATCTTCCATATTCTCATCCTCTTTCTCTGGAAACTATATTGATAACATTCAACAAAATCTTCCATATTCTCATCCTCTTTCTGCATAATCTTAAATATTTCTTCCTTTACATCCCGGGATTTGCAGTAGTTTTGATATTTCTCAAACAAAATCATCTTCATATCATCCCATGTAGCAATAAAATTTCCTCCCAAACCCATAAACCATCTAAAATTTGTGCCTTTCAAAGTAGTGGGAAATATCTTCAATTTCTGAGCATCAAAAATGTAATCATACCCCAAAAAAACAACGCTGAATTCAAAAAGTAATGTGTCTGAATCCTCGGAAGTAAGACCATGGAAATTGGGTAGTGTTGTCAAAGGAATAGGCTTCATAGATGCATCACCTCTGATATTTCCAATTGGAAATTCAATTGAAGAAGTTGCAAGAGCCATGAATATCTATGAATACTCACTTGGAATTTCAACAGGTTCTGGCTCTGGCTATTCTATAAATGGTGATGGAAGTTGTTTAATAGCACTACATTGATCAAATGGTGCCAAGAATTCCCTCAAACCTTCTTCCTCTGAACTTGTAATATACAGTTCCTTAGATCCTCTCCTTGCTACTTCTTCTTCCCCGAATTGCATGTCTTCTATTGGAGGAGGTTTTGGTTGTGAAGCTAATTTCCCTCCAGATCTCATATGAGATCTTACCCTAGTAGCTTCTCATGATGATGCTCCAGACTCAGCCCTTGCAATGATATCTTGGATGTAAGTTTTTCTACCCAAATCAATTTCTTTTCTTTTCGGGGATCTCTCTCTGCCCATTTTATTGGTGTCTCTATTCATACAATCAGGAAATAAAAGGGAAACATTCAAGCAAATTAAAATCTCAAGACCTGGATTAGCATAAGAACTTCCTTCCCCAAGATGAGAGAGTGTCCTTTAAAGAAAACAAAAGAAATAAAATAAGCAAATCATAGAAACTAGGCTCAGGACGTGAAAGAGGGTCAAAATAAAACTTCCCTTCCTAGGACGAGAGAACAAAACTTATGAAAGAAAAAACAAAGTAATCTAAAGCTCTAGACCTAGAGCAAGGTGTTGGGCATGGAAGCCCCTCAAGGCATGTTTTGGGGCTCAAATCCCATGTTTTGACTGAATAATGTTGTAAATCCCCACAAATTGTGGGTGCGGAAGTGTGTTACAGTCATAGGGTTGTCTGCCCTAGTTTTGGATGTAATGTCAGCCTACCCATGGTTCACAGACCATGGGATTGTATAAATAGAGCAAGGGTCTAAGTGTAAGAGATAGTGAGAAGTAGGAGCACAGAGCAAGTTTCTAAGTGTATCTTGAGTCGTAGGGTAGGAGAAGGCTCTGTAGCTGAGTGCGTAGAGACCTAGCT